>CAIGQV010000818.1:32296146-32310937 GCA_903798115.1 Danio jaintianensis | reverse complement strand
ATAGATAGATAGATAGATAGATAGATAGATAGATAGATAGATAGATAGATAGACGGATGACATGGACAGACGGATGGAGGATATATGGAAACATGGACAGACAGATGGATGGATGGATGGACGGATGGATGGATGGAAGATAGATGGAAACATGGACAGATTGATGAATAGATGGCAGATGGATGGATGGATAGAGCACGTTTATTTCCAATACTTCATCAGCTGTGTTTTCTTTCCATTCCATAAATTTTTCTTCTGGTTACTCCAGTTCAGCTTTTGCTTTGAATTTCTCAACTCTAAACAGCAAGACAAAAAGAGCAGATGAACACCTGCCGGTCTGCTGATCTTCCCTGCACCTACGCTGACCCCGTCCCGAAGCCGAAGTGCCCGCTAGCTGCCCTCTTGATCCCACACATGTGATAATGCCATGCAGTGCGGAGGCATTCTGGCTGTTCGGTGACCACTCTCTGACCTCGCTTCTTTAAAGAGCTTGTAGGTCATTAATCTCATGCATCTTAGCCCGAGGATTTTTGATTTAGTTGAGGCCTGAGTTGATGTCTTTAGAAACACTCTCGGTGCAGCATATGCTTCAGCATGAAGATTGCAATGCAGAGTGAACACGTGTTAAATGCTGCATGCACGCTCTGAAGCACGCAGCAAACCTGTAGGGTAACATGCTCATTGAAGAGAAAGCATGATGTTTGGGTCCAAAGATGCGTATTAGATTTATGCGCAAATGTGGAATATTGCACAAAAGATCTGCGAATAAAGCCCTGTTTCCATAAAATGAGTGAAAGAGAACAAAATCGTTGCTTCCTGATAAACTGGCAGCAAATATCCAAAAGAAAAATGTTGTTTTCTATGGTAGGAAAAGCCACTTTGGGTCTGAAAATGAGTTGTGCCTCAGAAGACAAAATGTAAAGAATATAGAAAGAGTAATACATTAAAACCCATTTACTGTCACCCACTGTTTGCGCTTGCATGTTTAAACCATAATACTGTAGTCTAAACAAAGCAATCATGACAAACTATATATCATTTGAAAGCTTATTATTGAAAGCTGATTTTTGATAGCTAATACAGAGCAACAGTTATTTATTTATTTGCAACAGGGATACTCAGAGTCGTAAAGCATTACTTTGCTACAGCAATCAACATGTAAAATCACAAAAAAAAACTGTTAGAAAGGCATGAGACGCTCTTTGGGAGCACAGATGCTCAATACAGTTCTGGAGGTAATAATAATATAATAACAATAATTCTGAACCACTGTGATGACAGACTTTGGCTGAGGAATTTTAGAAAGACCCATTAATGCCATCCCATTGGTGTCACGGTTTCAGGAAGGGAAAGGGAACCGAGGACTCAAATGCAGGGACAAAAACATGGGTTTATTCATTCATTCATTTTCTTTTCGACTTAGTCCCTTTATTAATCAGGGGTCGCCACAGCGGAATGAACCACCAACTTATCCAGCATATGTTTTACACAGCGGATGCCCTTCCAGCTGCAACCCATCACTGGGAAACATCCATACACACTCATTCACACACATACACTACGGACAATTTAGCTTACCCAATTCACCTATACCACGTGTCTTTGGACTTGTGGGGGAAACCGGAGCACCCGGAGGAAACCCACGCGAACATGGGAAGAACGTGCAAACTCCACACAGAAATGCCAACTGACCCAGCCGAGGCTCAAACCAGCGACCTACTTGCTGTGAGGCGATCATGGTACCCACTGCGGCACCGTGACGCCCAACATGGGTTTAATATAAAATAAAAACAAAAAGACAACAAAAACTACCCCGAGGGGGAAAACATTAACAAAACAAATAAACAAACAAACTTGACTGGGCAGGCTGGCAGGGATCAGGGCTGGAACAAGACTAGACAAGTCAGGACAAGGCTATAAACGACGACAAACTGACACACGGGACAGCCGACATGAGGAGACTATAAGCAGAACACATTAACAAACAAAGAGGTGAACATAATAAACTAATAATGGGTTCACAAGGAGGGTGGGACTAGACAATAGACCGGAGAGCACATGATACAAAGATACAAACACAAGCCATGTGCTCACGTGAAAACAGGACTAGAACATGCAGCCAATGAGAGAACTCATTAACCGCGTGTTCACATGAAACAAAACACTACAGCATGCGGCCACAATGTAAACCTGAAGCCACATGCTTACACAACACCAACACAAACAGAACGCAAGACACGAGCACATGATAAATGAAAACACCGTGCACTCACATGCGGCATGCATGTTTCCGATCCCAGCGCCAACCGAAACCAACTACACTAGACTGGAGCTCTGAGACCGAAAACACCAAGCCGTGAACAAAACAAGTGTGCACGGCCCGAGTGCGGCCAAGACGGCGCTCATACAAAAGACGAAGACAGACAAGAACAGGATAAGAGTGCTCGACCCAAGAAAACTCAAGCAGAGCACAACATACAAGACAAGACAGGACTAGTGTCTGGACTCTGCCACCAAAACAAGAATTGACAAGATCGAAGTGGCAAAATCATGACAATTTGTCCATTTTTGTACACTGTAAAAAGGCTGGGTTCCACAGAATTCCTTCATGTTGTCCCAACGCATATCGATTAAGTTACCTTAAAGGTGCAGTATGTAAGTTTGATACCCAGTGGTTGAACTAGGTATTGCACTCCTGGATCAAAACACACGCAAGCACAGGTTGCCAGATTGGCAAGAGTGTGTCTGACTATCGAGCCTAAACACTGATTTAAGGTTGATTTAAACCGTGTTCTATATAAAAACAACGGCACGCAACGGTTTTTGTCCTAACCAACACCTCAAATTGATATATTACAAACGGCTTCTATTTCTCACAGGTGAATAACAGAAAACTGACAGTGATCACCTCAGGTACACCTCATGTGCTTTATTCAGTGTTAAATGCTAATAATGTGAGTTTGAATGCCATTTTACATGGCATTTATTGCCGTACTACTGAAAGCAGCAGCAGATAGTTCACCTCAGATCTTGAAAATAAAATAAACCGTTTGAAATTGAACTTTAGAACTGTGACTCAGTGCAAACCAACACATATCAGTGATTCAGCATGTACATTTAATAATGTTAAAGAGGTTTAATACGTATTAATTAGATTATAATTCTTACCATTTTGTGAGTGAGTGCATATTCTGTGCTTCTGAATGGCTGTATTTAAATTTCTGTCGGGTTTCGTCTGGTGCAAACAGCCAAATTGCTTATCACTGAAAATCTCATCATGTAGCGTGTTGTTAGGACACGGGGTTACAACGTAACCTGCTCACCTAATGTTAACATTCTTAATATTTATATTATTTGCTGACTAATAACCATCTCATGTGGAACTCTGAATCTGCGCCTCATTTTGGGGCTGCTACTGTCCACCGGAGGTCGCATTTCGGTCGCGGACGCATACTTTGAGAGCCTTCCTGACTGAATGAATGAAATACGCAGTTTTCCACCAAGGCAACCCGGGCTGCTGAAATATAATTGGCTAAAGTGGCAGTGGGCAGGTTAAAAGAACCAAAACAAAGACAGACGTTCCGGCACATAACTCACATTTTCAAAGGAGAATATCTGACTTCAGCATTGTTTTTCAGATAAACAAGAATGCTCACTTAGCATGTTTCTTAAATATCTGCAAACATATTATGGTATTTTTATGCTTTAGAAGAGTCAAAAACTTATATACAGCACCTTTAATTGTTTTTTCCAAATTTAAGTTGATTGAACATAAAACAGTTGTGCCAAAACAAAACTCAAGAATTGTGTTGTTTCAGCTCATTTTAAATAAGTAGTTTGAACAAACAGCAAAAAATCATTTTTTGAGTGTATCACATGATCTGTTCAAATGAAATCACATGACTTTTTGCATGCTGGAATTTATTCGATAAATGTGTTTTCATCGTTGTTTATGAGCATTTTTCTTATCGCATTATCCAACTACTTTTCTTATCGCATAATCCAACATTTTGTATGCGCTTTTTCTAAACTTATGCAAAAAGATGAATGTAAACCTAGCTATTGCTATATTGCATGCATTTGCAAAGATCTAAATTATTTCCACTTTTTTCTTGCACATTTTCCAATCATCTTACACAGTTTGTACCCGTTTACCCTCTTGCCCTCATAGCCTGACCCTTGTTCCTAGTTTTATCAAAGCACGTTCACGCAGGTTCAGCCAAGGGTCAACCCTGTCTTACCGATGGCTGGTAGATATGGCTCTGTAATCCTCCTAACAGCAAAAGCATTTGGACTATTATTAGTTCCCTTCCCCCTGCAGCACTGGCTGATGTGGCCTGCGTGCATATGTGATCAGGCAAATTAGGCTTACAGTGTGTGGGCGGATGCTGCTAGATTGGAGCTTCCCAATGGATTAAAAGGCATTCCTGCTGAACCACAGCGCCTCTAGTGGTCGACTTTCATCAGCACAGTCTAATAAAGACACAATACTTTTCTCTTGCGCTTCAAATTATTTCATATATTTATAAAACCCTATACACACTGAAAGAAAGGATTCATTGGATTTACTCTTTTTTAAGGTTAGTGGTTGCAAACAATTTATATGGGCTGAATTTAAACAAATTAAGTTGAACATTACTAAATTTAATTTGTTTGTTTAAATTCAGCCCATATAATCTGTTCGCAACCACTTACCTTAAACATTTTTTCCAATGAATCACCCAATGTTTCGGTTTGTCCATTTTTGACCCAAATTTAGTAAAATATGGACAAACCCAATGTTGGGTTAATTTTTTTAATTAAATTTAGACAGACAAAGAGATGGATGGATGGATGGACAGAGGGAAGATTGGTCAAATTTTTTAATTCAATTTATAAGACCAAATTTAACCCAATGTTTCCGTTTGTCCATATTTTACTAAATTTGGGTCAAAAATGGACAAACCCAATGTTGGGTTAAGTGTTTTAATTAAATTTAGACAGACAGACAGACAGATGGATAGATGGATGGATGGATGGATGGATGGATGGATGGATGGATGGACAGACAGAAGATTGGTCAAATCTTTCAATTAAATTTATAGGACCAAATTTAACCCAATGTCCATTTTTGACTTAATTTGGGTTCAAATAACCCAGGATTCTTTAAAGAGTACATTTAGGCTACTAAAATGCTGGTTCATCATAACCAAACATTGGGTCAAATATGGACAAACCCAACATTGGGTTAATTTTTTTCAATTAAATTTAGACGGACGGACGGATGGATGGATGGAAGATTGGTCAAATTTTTTTATTACATTTATAGGACCAAATTTAACCCAATGTTTCAGTTTCTCCATATCTGACTAAATTTGGGTTGAAATAACCCAGCATTTTTTATAAAAAAACATTTAGGCTACTAACATATTTGGGTCAAATATGGACAAACCCAACGTTGGGTTCATTTTTTCAATTAAATTTAGACAGACAGATGGACGGATAGATGGATGGAAGATTGGTCAAATTTTTAAATTAAAATTTCAGGACCAAATTTAACCCAATGTTTTGGTTTGTCCATATTTTACTAAATTTGGGTTGAAATAACCCAGGACTTTTATATAAAACATTTAGGCTACTAAAATGTTGGTTTGTCGTAACAAAACATTGGGTCAAATATGGACAAATCCAACGTTGGGTTTATTTTTTCAATTAAATTTAGACAGACAGACGGACGGATGGAAGATTGGTCACATTTTTAAACTAAATTTACAGGACCAAATTTAACCCAATGTTTTGGTTTGTCCGTATTTTACTAAATTTGGGTTGAAATAACCCAGCATTTTTTTCTAGAAAACATTTAGGCTACTAAAATGCTGGTTCATTGTAACCAAACATTGGGTCAAATATGGACAAACACAACGTTGGGTTAATTTTTTCAATTAAATTTAAATGACACTTTTTAACCTGACGGTTGAATTTGTCCATATTTGACCCAACATTGGGTTACAACAACTTATAATTTTTAGAGTGTAATATAATAAAGCTATTAATTTATATTGAAACAGTTATATTAAACTACTTGTTATACTTGATATAATTTTTTTATTATATTTAATTATTTTTAATTATTATATTTAATATTTGTAAAATGTGAGCTTTTATTTTATTATAATAACATATTAAAAAATATAACAAACAAAATGAACAAACCCAATATTGGGTTAATTTTTCTTTAAAATTTAAATGACACTTTTTAAATGACAATGGCTGTGTTGGTCCATATTTGACCCAATATTAGCTTACAACAACCCAGCTTTTTAGAGTATAAATAAAATTGCAATATTAATTTATGCATGTTATTTTATGTTATTTCATAATATTAAGTTACTATTGTTATAGTAATTAATATTTTATTTCAAGTAGATTTAAAACATTATATTTTATTATATTATATTAATTTACACTTTTAAAAAAATGCTGGGTTGTTTTAACCCAACATTGGATCAAATTTGGACCATTTGGTTAAAAAATATACTTTAAATTTAATTGAAAAAATGAACCTAATCTTGGGTTTGTCTATATTTGCGCCAACATTGGGTTACGACAACCCAGTATTTTTTAGTGTATAACAGTATAGTAATATTAACATATTATATTTCATAAAATAAAAAAAGATAATTTTTAATGATTTAATCTACTTGTAAAACACCATACCCCATACAAAAATTACAAAATAAACATTCAACACTGTTATAAAATCTTCTTCTGACATTCATAATCCACCTCTTTCTTATTTTATTTCTTTTTTGCAAAGTCATGGTAGCGTAATGTGTTTTTTCTTTTGCTATTGGAGCAAATAAATGCAAACCGATTATTTTTATTATTATTTCTAAGACATTTTTCTTTTCTAAACTCATTATAGGGAACGGCAGATTTATTAACCAGGCATTCTGAGAAATAAAGTGTTCTTAAACATTATTAAAGATACGATTAAAATATATAATCTAAATTCCTATATTGTCTATATGTTCCTGTGTATCTTGATTCAGTGTTTCAAACAGCAGTAATTGATATTCAGTAAACGTGCTTCTCTTAAAGCAGAGTTGAATGTTGAGTAGATTTCTGTTCTGTCTGATCCAATCAGATAATTGTATTACGATCTGGCCAGCGAATAACAAACCACAGACTTAGATGCAAACACTGCTGGCTCATCAATCTCATCAACTTCTCCAAGCTCTAATATTTAACAGTATAAGATTCAACAAGTGCATGCCAAGTCCTGACTCATGCACTGTAAAAAAAAATGCTGGGTACACTCAAATAATTGTTTTTGCTGTTTGTTTAAACTACTTATTTGCACTGAGCTGAAATCAACACAATCCTTGGGTTTGTTTGGGAACAGCTTAATTGTTTTCTGTTCAATCTACTTAAGTTTGTAAAAACAATTAAGTTAACTTAATCAATTTGTGTTGGGACAACATGAAGGAATTGTATGGAACCAAGCATTTTTTTACAGTGTAGCTGCAACCAAATGCTGGGTTAAATATGGACAGATTTTCATTCATTCATTCATTCATTCATTTTCTCTTCGGCTTAGTCTCTTTGTTAATCTGGGGTCGCCACAGCGGAATGAACCGCCAACTTATCCAGCATATGTTTTACACAGAGGATGCCCTTCCAGCTGCAACCCATCACTGGGAAACATCCATACACACTCATTCACACACATACACTACGGTCAATTTAGCTTACCTAATTCACCTGTACCGCATGTCTTTGGACTTGTGGGGGAAACCCACGCGAACACGGGGAGAACATGCAAACTCCACACAGAAATGCCAACTGACCCAGCCCGAGGCTTGAACCAGTGACCTTCTTGCTGTGAGGTGATTGTGCTACCCACTGCGCCACCGTGACGCCCCTGGACAGATTTTTTTCAATTCAATTTTAATTTACACTTTTTAACCCAGCATTATTAGAGTGAACATAAACATAAATTAAAGCAGCCCACTAATGCCCCTTGTCTGCGAACTGCAACCCAATGTTTGGTCAAATATGGACAAACTTAACATTGGATTACTTATTTCAATTCAATTTAAATTGCACTTTTTAACCCAACAGATGCATTATGAACGTCAGAAAAAGATTCACACAAACAGTATAAGGTATAATGTTTTAAAAGTACATTAAATAATTATTTTATAAATAATAATAAATAATGGATTTAAATGAAATATATTAATATTACTATATTGTTAATACGCTATAAAAAAAATGCTAGGTTGTCATAACCCAACGTTGGGTCAAATATAGACAAAGCCAATGTTGGGTTAATTTTTTCAATTAAATTTATTACAACCCAACAGCATTGTGTATATAAACATAATAAAATAAAATGTTTCAAACACACACAAAAATAATAATAATAATAATATAACAATTGTAGTTTAATATTACTATGTAAATGAAATATTGTAAAATAACTTTTATATAAACGAATATTTCAATATTAATTATACAATGTTATTGTTATATTAATTATACTAGTGTTGGGTCAAATATGGACAAACCCAACATTGGGTTCCTTTTTTCAATTCAATTTAAATTACAATATTTAACCCAACAGATGAATTATGAATGTCAGAAGAAGATTGTATAACACTGCTGAATGTTAATGTTTTAAATTTAGTATAAATTAAATAATTACAAATTAAATAACATTTGTTTTTATTAAAATATTATATTAACATATCTATATTGTTAATACAAATATTAAAATGCTAGGTTGTCATAACCAAATGTTGGGTCAAACATGGTCAAAATAATATATTTCAATTAGATTTAAATGACTCTTTTTAACCCAATGGTTGGGTTTGTCCGTATTTGACCCAATATTGGGTTACAACAACCCAACATTTTTTTTAAAGTGTATATTAATATCATAAAATAAAATATGTTTTAAATCTACTTGAAGTAAAATATGAATTAATATAACAATCAAAGTTTAATATTACTATGTACATTAAACATTGTAAAATAACATATAAATTAATATTGAAATATTTTAACCTAACAGATGGATAAATGTAGTACAAATTATAGTGTATAGTGTTTCAAAACTATATTAAATAATATAAAAAATATTATATTAATATTACTATACTATGCTAGGTTGTCATAATCCAATGTTGGGTCACAAATGGACAAAATAATCATAATCGTTACACAAAATAATTGTTACACTTTTTAACCCAATGGTTGAGCTTGTCCGTATTTGAACCAACATTGGGTTACAATGTTACATTTTTTTTAAGTGTATATTAATATCATTAAAAAAAGATCATGTTTTAAATCTACCTGAAATAAGATATTAATTAATATAACAAGAGTATACAGTATTTTTAATATTATAAAACAACATCATTTTTGTATATACACTCACCGGCCACTTTATTAGGTACACCTGTCCAACTGCTCGTAAACGCAAATTTCTAATCAGTCAATCACATGGCAGCAACTCAATGCATTTAGGCATGTAGACATGGTCAGTTCAAACCGAGCATCAGAATGGGGAAGAAAGGTGATTTAAGTGACTTTGAACGTGGCATGGTTGTTAGTGCCAGACGGGCTGGTCTGAGTATTTCAGAAACTGCTGATCTACTGGGATTTTCACGCACAACCATCTCTAGGGTTTACAGAGAATGGTCCGAAAAAATATCCAGTGTGGGCGCAAATGCCTTGTTGATGCTAGAGGTCAGAGGAGAACTAACTCAAATAACCACTCGTTACAACCGAGGTATGCAGAAGAGCATCTCTGAACGCACAACACGTCCAACCTTGAGGCGGATGGGCTACAGCAGCAGAAGACCACACCGGGTGCCACTCCTGTCAGCTAAGAACAGGAAACTGAGGCTACAATTCACACAGGCTCACCAAAATTGGACAATAGAAGATTGGAAAAACGTTGCCTGGTCAGATGAGTCTCGATTTCTGCTGCAACATTCAGATGGTAGGGTCAGAATTTGGCATCAACAACAACATGAAAGCATGGATCCATCCTGCCTTGTATCAACGGTTCAGGCTGGTGGTGGTGGTGTAATGGTGTGGGGGATATTTTCTTGGCACACTTTGGGCCCATTAGTACCAATTGAGCATCGCGTCAACGCCACAGCCTACCTGAGTATTGTTGCTGACCATGTCCATCCCTTTATGACCACAGTATACTCATCTTCTGATGGCTACTTCCGGCAGGATAACGCGCCATGTCATAAAGCGCGAATCATCTCAGACTGGTTTCTTGAACATGACAATGAGTTCACTGTACTCAAATGGCCTCCACAGTCACCAGATCTCAATCCAGTAGAGCACCTTTAGGATGTGGTGGAACGGGAGATTTGCATCATGGATGTGCAGCCGACAAATCTGCAGCAACTGCGTGATACTATCATGTCAATATGGACCAAAATCTCTGATGAATATTTCCAGTACCTTGTTGAAGGATTAAGGCAGTTCTGAAGGCAAAAGGGGGTCCAACCCAGTACTAGTAAGGTGTACCTAATTAAGTGGCCAGTGAGTGCATACTGTAAAAAAGCTGGTATGTTGTAAACCAATATTGGGTCAAATATGGACCAACCCAGTCTTTTGGTTAAAAAATGTGTTTTAAATTAAGTAGAAAAATTATTCCAAGGTTGGGTCTGTTCATATTAGCCCAAACGTTGAGTTAGGACAACCAAGCATTTTTAGAGTGTATAAAAAGCAGCCTACTAATGTCCAACTGTGCTTTCACTACACAGTCTTTCTGTGTTTATTTGCCTCTTCCAGATCTCATCTCTTCATGCCAGACATGACGTTACTTTACATGCTGTCTGGGTGAAAAAGAGAACAATGCACAAGCAAAGTGTTCATTAGGTCACCGGCTCCGCGGAGAACGTCACAAACACATGATGATCAGTGAGTAAAAACAACTCCAGCATCAATCAATTGTCCGCACATCTACAGATTTAATGGCATTACTCAAAGGTCTTTCATCCTCAAGCACATGCTTCAGTCTCTCATCCAATAAATCCATGGCTTTATTATGAAAGCCACAATAGAACCGAAGGATCTTGGGAATAAAGACCACACATAGCGATTGTAATGTTTAAATGCATCATGTTCAGACTTTTAAGCTGTAATAGATTGTAAATGTGACAGTGGATGACAAAACCAGTCTTATGTTGCATGGCAATAGTCAAAGATATATTGTATTTGCCAAAATTATCGAGTTTTCTTTTATGCCAACACTCAAAAAAATGACATTTGTTGTTTATTCAAACTTAAAATGAGCTGAAACAACACAATTTTTGAGTTTTTTGGGGAGGGACAACTTAATCATGTTCAATTAACTTGTAAAAACCAAAACTGTAACTTAATTCCTTCATGTTGTGCCAACACAAATTGATTGTGTAAAACCCAGCATGTCTTATAGTGAAAGATCATTAGAATATGAAGTAAAAATCATGTTCTGTAAAGACATTTTTGTAAATTTCTTACTGTAATTACATAAAATCTTAATTTTCAATTAGTAATGTGCACTGCTAAGAACTTTAAAGGTGATTTTTTTCAATATTTTGATATTTTTTGAACCCTCAGATTCCAGATTTTCAGACAGTTGTGTCTCAGTCCTATACTTACAAACCACACATCAATGGAAATCTTATTTATTCGGCTTTCAGATGTTGTACATATCTCAGATTCTAAAAATTGACACTTAAGACCTCTTAAGGTCACATTAAATGTCCGTCTATACATTCTTAGTCGTACGTCAATAGCTACTGTATGTTTATATCCACCTATTTTTATGCACATTTTGGAATATTGCATAAAAAGAATGCTTAATGGCAATGCCAATATGAGCAAAAATATTGAAAATGTGCATAAAAAAACAATTATGTTCACAACTGAGTAAGATAAACATTTATTTGATAAGAATGAGCATAAACTACGAAGGAAACACATTTACTGGATATTTTCCAGCATGCGCATCAAAAAATGAATGTGATTTTGTTTTAACAGATCATGTGATGATAATAATTTGCGCAATTAGACGGCATTAACAGACAAACCAGTGTTTCGAGCACATTGTAAAACATGTGAAATGCTGTTTTGGTCTTTCTAAAATCCCTCAGCCAAAGTCTGTCAACACAGTGGTTCAGTATTATTATAAAACTGTAAAACCCTAATTCCAAGGTAAAGAGAAACACAAAAGGCTTTAACTCTATAAAATAATGACAAAAATGTATTATTTTATATTTATAAGCTTGAGTTTTTCAGAAGCATTCAGATGTGCTTCAGAAACTTAATTTAAAAGGAAAAGAAAAATCGGAAGGGCTGCTTAACACACTGTACAAAAGAAATTAAGTTGAATCAACTTAAAATTGTTTGGCAACTTGCTTCAAAGCTTTTTTGAGCAAAGTCACGTCGATCAGCTGGTTTGTCTATAAGCTGACATACGAGCGATCCACTGATGAATCGCGGCTTTAAAACGCTCCAGTGTCCCTGTATCTGTGGTTACACTCAGAAAACAGCGGTGACTTCGGTGAACTGATGACCTTCACAGCCAATCACAGTCATTTCTGTTGAGCACGTGAACACAATGGCAAATCAGCACTGTTTAAGAATGCTCAAATATCGATTGGTACCGAATTCCAGTATCGTGCAACCCTAGTCCAAAGACATGCGCTATAGGTGAATTTAATAAACTAAATTGGCTGTAGTGTATGAGTGTGTGTGTGAATGAGTGTGTATGGGTGTATCCCAGTACTGGGTTGCGACTGGAAGGGCATCCGCTGTGTAAAACAAATGCTGGATAAGTTGGCGGTTCATTCCACTGTGGCGACCCCTGATAAATAAAGGGACTAAGCCGAAGGAAAATGAATGAATGAATATATCTCGGCCAAATATAGCCCCAACCCTAACCCTAACAAGCCATCACTGGAAATCTTATTCATTCACCTTTATATACAGTAATGCATAAATCTCCAATTTCCAAAAATGGTTTTGTGTTCCATTGTCACATATTTCAAAGATTCAAAGTTTAACTCTTAACAAAAAATTATGATTCTTCCATTGTTAGCACAATGCTTTTTGTGAATAAGAGTGTTGTTGCATCTGCAAATTGTGTTCTGCAGCAACATTTAGCACTTTATATATATTAAAAAAGAAGAGTAACATTGCAAGGCTTTGGCCGTGGTTAAAGGGACAGTTCAACCAAATATTGTACCATTTCCTCACACTCAAGTGGTTGTAAACTTTTATGAATTGCTTTCTAATGTTGAACACAAAAGATATTCTGGAAAAAAGCAACCATTGACAATCCATAGTAGCTATGTTTCCATCTAAAGATGCGAATTAGACTTATGTGCACTACAGGATAAAACATTTGTGAATAAAGCATATAGTGTTTTTATCCAATGAGTCAAAGAGAACAAAATCATCACTACATAATAAACTGGAGCTAAACATCCAAAAAGAAACGTAGTTTTGTGCGGTAGGAAAATCCACTGTGGGCCTTTTTTCTTCTATAATAAATGAGTTGCGCATCAAAAGATGAAACCCAATGAACAAGCGGTGGTTTTTGGAGGTGTGAGACGCTCTTTGGGAGTGCAGACAGATGCTCAAGACAGTTCTGGAGGTAATAATAATGTAATAATAATAATACTGAACCACTGTGATGACAGACTTTGGCTGAGGGATTTTAGTAAGACCAAAACAGCATTTCAGATGTTTTACAATGTGCTTGAAACACTGATTTGTCTATTAATGCATCCCATTGTGTTCATTTTTGTTCAAACAAAAGTAATCACATTACTTTTTTGATGCACATGATGAATTTATTGTAGTCTATGCAAATTATTTTATTGAATTAAAAGTTTATCCTACTCAGTTGCATGCATAGGTTTTTTATCTACCTATTTTTTCAAAATGTATGCACATTTAGGCATTTCTATTAATGTAACTGTAGGACGCTGACAACAGAGTTGAGGATCCATGTGCAGCTTTATTCAAAGTAGTCAGACAGGCAATGGTCAACGAGAACAAACAGAAGCATGAGGACAATCCAGAAGCGTAGTCAGGTCACAGGCAAATGGTAGGTACAGGCGGCAGACAACGTAAACAAGGGAAGGCAAGGGTCAAACACGGATAGACTAGACACAGGAAACGCTTAGAAATGTTACAGGGAATAAACCAACAAGTGTGTGTCAAACAGAGCAGTATATATAGTCTGTGTAATCGGTCCTTGAGCAGATCCTAGCTGTGTGTGTGTAATCAATGGAGAACCGGAACAGGTGTGTGTGAGGTGCATGACAGGATTTGTAGTTCTTTTGGTGGCAGATTTGTAGTTCTCCTGCGATCTGTATGGACTAGAACGCTGGTGATTGTGACAATTAAGCATTATTTTAATGCAATGTTTCAAAATGGGTGGATTGGAAACAAAGCTACAGGTCTGGATGTTTTTCCCAACATTCTTCAGTATATCTTTCTTTGCGTTCAAAAGAAGTAAATGATGAAAGAGTTTTCATTTGAGGTGAACTATCACTTTAAAAGAAAAGCAGTGAGAAAGATGCACAGTGCTGAAGTCTACGACATCTTTAAAACACTTGAACTAATCAGCCGAAATATCACTGCAAACCCAAATTTCAAGGTGAAGAGAAACACAAGACTCGGAAAAAATGGCAAAAATGGTATTCTTATATCATTGGCTCAAGGCTTTGTGTGTGTGAGTGTGTGTGTGTGTGTGTGTGTGTGTGTGTGTGTGTGTGTGTGTGTG
>CAIGQV010000818.1:32281436-32291873 GCA_903798115.1 Danio jaintianensis | reverse complement strand
GTTATACATAATACATTTTAAATATTATTACATTAAAAATATCATACATAAACAACCAAAGTGTATATAAAATTAGGATAAGTATATAATATCTATCTGTCTGTCTAAACAGTGACATTGTGAGTAAAAACTCAATTTTTACTAGTACTTATACTAGTTGAATATGTATTAAAAGGTTATATTTTATGCTTTATCGTTAATTTAATCCCCTTTAAAGATAATTTCCACCTTTATCCTCTCTGATTGAGAAGTTTCTGTATTCACATTTAATCATAATGAGAGAAAGAAATCAATTGTGCACTATACATATATATCAATATGTTATATACATATAATCAATATGTTATGACAACATATGGCTTTATGTTAGTTTTGACTAATTAAATCAAGTTAATAATTTCCTTAAGTTAATGTTTTTAATTAATTGTTTAAAGTTATACAAGCTGTTTAAAGTCAGTATTAATGTAATTTAAATCAAAATTACTCATAAGATTAATTTGATTACATGATGCAGCCGTCAAATTGTTACAAACCCCTTATGTTGGTCTAGGGGGAATGGGGTTTGACATTAAGAGTTACGATTAAAATGAATTTATATATAGAGTGAGTGAAGTGCAAGACGACCAAAAGCAAAACTGTGACTTTTAATTATACGTGAAAAAAACATATAATTGAAAAAAAACAACGAGCAAAAATATAATATTTACAATAAAGTGTGGGTTAAATGATCAAACTATTTAAATTTGAGCAGCAGATGACGTCAAAAATAATTGTAATGTATCGCCACTTTTCAGGGTGTTTTTTTTTTAGCATTGATCCAGTTGTCTAACAACAAAAAGGCTCTAAAAACTGTGTCAATTTGCAACTCTTTTTCTATATTTAATGATTTTCTATGTTAAATGTTGCTTTTTCAATATGTCTTGTTTAATCCCCCCATGTTCAGCTGTTTTTTGTGCTTTTTTCATTGTTAAGAAAGATTATTTGCTTATTTTATATTGTATGCATATACTTAAATATTGTATACACTGTTTTTGAGCATAACAAAAAAATAAATAAACTTGTCAGGGTGTTTGAAACACATATTTCGTCGATTATGTTCGATAGATTTTGACCATTGACCATTGAATGCTTCATTTTAACACCCATGACGAAGTTTCTAACGCATGCTTTGCTTCTGGCACGAACTCAACGACTTTGCCATGAAGTGTTTATATAGATTTGTTCGTGTTATAGTGACGAAATTGAAAGTGCACTTCAACATGTTTCGCGAATGAGGAGCAACAAGTCTCTTGCAAGCGCCTGACAAGATCAGTTAGTTTCTTTCTTTCTGCTTGGGTGTTTCTGATCAGTTGTTCAGAAAGAAAAGAGTCGCGCGATATTCTTTTGTCAATTATTAATAATCATTAGTAGTATTATTAATGGTATTTAAATAGATTCGATTAAGCTGTATAGGCTCAAATATTTTTATAAACAGTGTGTTACCTATCACTGTCTATTAGAGTGTGGTTAACAACACCTACAGAAACCACCGAGCATCCAAAGCATATGGAAATGAATGCGCATTAATTTTGCAATCATTGAATCCATAAAAAGACCCCAAAAATGCTGCATGTATACATCACTATAAACTCTTTAGATTAGTAGAGCTAAACATGAGGTTATTTTAATTTCAGGAAGTCTAATTAAAATTATAGATAAATATTACAACGGAATAAACTGTAAAGCAGGTATTTTTTTCTAGGCGCCGACAACAGAAACTGCTGCACCAAGGGAATTTGTATGAGTATAAATGAATATGAATAAGCACTCACAGTCTGTGTTATGCATGTTAATGTTAAAAGCAGCTTTATTAAAATGTTAAAAAAAAAAAAAAAAAAACTGCAAGATATTTGTATGTGTTCAAAACAGTAATCATTTCAGAATATATATATATATATATATATATATATATATATATATATATATATAGTGTTTTATTTCCCCTTTGAAGTTCATATTATGGGTGTTTTTTATTGTAAAAAGCGTCGCATGCAGGAATAATGAACGCCTGATGGATTTTAGGTCGTTATTCATCTCTTGGATTCATCACATTTAATTAATAAAGAGTTTATGCTGCTTCAGCAGAACTTCAGACTCGATTTAATGACTCATTTTGTAACACTGTCCGCCAGACCAAGACGGACATTCAGCATTCATTCACATGCTTTCAGTGAATCCAGTGAAGAAAAATATTAGTGATCACAAGAATTCTTAATTAAGTTCATTTTATTAACAGCTCAAAGCTGACTGTAGTTCATAATTGGATTAACTGCATTTAGCGTTTGTAGTTGTGATGCATCATATTTGTACAGGCGTTTTATTCGTCATGAAGATTAATGCCAGGAGAAAAGTACAGGATCCGTAGACACTTGACTGACTGTTTTCTTTATATGTTTTTCAACCATTTTAAAGAAATTGTTTTCATTTAATAATAAAAAATAAAGGTTTATGGGCTCATTAAATCTGCAAGAATTGTTTTTATAAGTTACTTTTAACTTATAGAGGGTTCCAAAATTGTACTCTTCAAAAATAACAATAATAAATAAAGGTTCCCTATTATCACCGATGGTTCTAAGAACCTTTAATCTTTCCACAAACAAACAAAATAGCGTTTTTAGTGGAAAATTATTCTTTTAGGGTTTTTCTTCTTGAGGAATCAAAAACAATCATTTTTGGGAAAATACAACTCTTGGAGTTTGTTGGAGGAGCTTTCTTATACAAATCCATTTTTGTTCGTCCAAAATGCTCATTTCATTTGTTATAACCATAAAGCCGTGTCTGTATATCTTGCTATTATATATTTATTTATTCTATTTTACACAAAATGCTGGGTTATTTCATCCCGAAATTGCACTGTAAAAATGCTAGGCTCCACACAATCAATTTGTGTTGGGACAACATGAAGGAATTAATTAGCTTATTAGTTTTTACAAATTTAAGTGGACTGAACATAAAACAATTAAGTTGTCCCCCCAAAAACACAAGAACTGTGTTGTTTCAGCTCATTTTAAATAAGTGGTTTGAACAAACATCAAACGTCATTTTTTTAGGGTGTTCAAATACGGACAAAACATACTACTGGGTTATTGTTAATCGTTTATTATTATTATTATTATTATTAAATCAAACATTTAAGCCAACTTTGGGTTTGTCCACATTTCACCCTAATTTGGTTTGAAATAACCTAGCAATTTTTTTTGAAATTCTTGTTAATAATTCCGGTGTTAGTAACGATCTCGCCACAGCGCCCCTAGTGTCACATCCCGATATCTATTTATACTCATTTTACACTTACAGACAATTTTATCTACACTTTTAATTTACATTCCAATTGTTTACGAATCTTCATAACGGTAAAGTCAATTTCCTAAAATGTTGCACATGCATAATTTTAGGAAATAGACTTAATATGCCACTATAAAGATCCAAAAACTTGTAGAAACTTGTAAAACGGGCATATAAGTGGCAAGAGGCAATGTTTGAAAACACGACAGCAAACATCATACAAATAGCGAATAATCTTTCCAAAACGGTTTAGTAATAACTTACAATGTGGTGAAACAACTGCTTGATTTAAATGGTGTCAATTTATTATTTATATTGTATTGAATCGTCTTTTTAGATGCAGCTTTGTGGCGATCTAAGACCCATGGTCTGTCTAGATTGAAATTGCTTTGAAATTACGACCTCAATGTCTCCTATTTATAAAAAAAGAGCATTAAACTAAATTGCTCGCGATTGAAAATTGAGATTTGAGGCGGTACGTGAGGTAATTTATGAGGTAAACATACAGGATATTCTCTAGAAGACAGACGTCTGGTACAGTTATATTATAGATGGCCAATAGGAGGATCCGAGAGTAACACATTTAATAGTATGTGGCATATTTTTATCTGATGAAAATTAAACTATTATTCGTTTATTTCTATTAAAAAAAAACACACATTGATGATATTATTTGTCTACGATTAAACATTAAAATAAATATAAATTATTTTTTATTCTGACAATTTAAATCAACAACAACAACATTAGATTAGGTTAGGTTAAATCTGAAGTGACGCAGTTAATAATGCATAAACGATGACTGGACTATTGGGGCCCCTTTTTCTTTTTTCACGTCTGGATAAAGCAAAGCTCCGCCCACTAACGCCCACTGTGCGAATACTAATTATGAGTATTGTGTTGATAACAATGGAGGCTGACGTGCAGTATTTGGACATTGGTAACTCTTGCGCTCGATTTGACGTCAATAAATTAGTTGCATTTTGCCAGTTTGCTACACCCTCGGACTTATTAGTGTAGTTCAAGACATGTATTTCACACAAAAATACATAAACATATGGGCTACTTCATTTTTTATGAACTTTATTTTTATTAATAAATATATGATGATTTGTGCGTCCATTCATTCATGTCTTACTCGTTTGATATTATTTAGATTTTTCTCAAAACATATAGCCTAATATACAATCTTGGGTCGTTTAAACTAACGCTGGGTCAAATATTGACAAACCTAACTGTTGGGTTTAAAAGTGTAATTTAAATTTATAAATTGTCGGGTAATTTAAATCTATAACCCATTGTCGGGTTTGTCCCTATTGTTGTCCCGGTTGTGTGTTCGCATTTTTTTCACATCCTATAATCCAATATTTTTTTAGGATGTGAAAAATATTATTAATATTATGTGTATTATATTATAATATATAATATAATAACTGTTATGCTAAAGTTTTATTTTAAAATATTAAATAAAGGTTTTATTTAATATCGCAGAATCTTAATTTTTCATATTGCTTTCTTTAAAATGACATTTTAGTTGTATTTTCAGACGGAATTATTATTGAGGATATTAATTTATTGTAGCGTAAAATATTTATTTACTTTTATAACCCAGTAATGTTTGTTTTGTCCTACATTGTATAAATCAAAAACAATATACATATTGCATTTTTTTAAAGGAAATAACAAAAATGGACTGACGCAAATATGTCTTTTCCAATAAATTCATTTCACAAACTCAAAAAAAAAAAAAAAAGCTGGGTTGTTGTAACCCAACACTGGGTCAAATATGAACCCAAACCCAACCGTTGGGTTAAATGTTTCATTTAAATTTAAATGAAAAAAATACATATTGTCCATATATGACCCAACGCTGCGTTACGACAAACCAGCACATACACTGTACTTAATCTAATCTAAACATAAAAATAAAACCACAATCGAAAATCGACAAATCAACTAAAATGATCAGGTTTCACCACAACATTGCATTGAAGATTCTGTTCAATTCACAGAGACACAATCAAATAGGTGCATGGCATTATCAACGTTAATCAGTTTTGAATAGCTATAGCATGCAATATATATATTTGTAATCATATTGTACATATTAATAATAATAATCATCATAATAATAATCAACCATGCAACACACTGAAAAAAAATGATTTGGAATTGGATTTACTACATTTTTTAAGGTAAACGGTTGCAAACAATTTATATGGGCTGAATTTAAACAAATTAAGTTGCATTCATTTAAACTTAATTTAGTTGCATTAATTAAACATAAACAAATTAATTTAGTAGTTTAAATTCAGCCCATGTAAAGTGTTTGCAACTAGTTACCTTAATACTTAAAAAAAATAGTAAATAGTAATTTTTTCAGCGTGCAGAAAATATATTTGTATCATATTTGTATATAATACCAATACTACTTATAATAATAATCAAACATTCAACAAAAAAAACGTTTTATGAAAGTATATAAATGCATATTTCACTAAAACTCCGCACGCAGAGCGAGGCTGATAGCATGTGTAAAAAGTATGAATGAGTTGTACCTGTGTCTCAGAGAGATTGAGCTGTCTGGCGAGCTCCGTGCGCTCGCGGCCGACCACGTACTGACAGCGCTGGAACTCGAGCTCCAGCCGGTACAGCTGCTCCGCCGTGAACGAGGTCCGCGTGCGCTTCGGCCGGTCCAGATCCAGGCCTTTGGGCAGCACGATCTCCCGAATAGTGCCCTTGGCGTCTGTTCAGGAAACATATTCAATTATCTACTTTTTGTTTTGGAATGGACAACTTTTCGCATAGTGTTGGGCGTGGGCGAGGTTACAAATACAATGGATCACTCTAAAAATGCTGGGTTGTCGTAACTCAATGTTGCGTTAAATATGGCAACACACAACCTTTATTGTGTTTATTTATTTTTTTAATTAAAGTCAATTGACACTTTTTAACCCAGCGGTTGCACTCAAAAATGACTTTTGCGGTTTGTTTAAACTACTTCTTTAAGATGAATTGAAACAACACAATTCTTGAGTTTTACAACTCAATTGTTTTATGTTCATCATTCATTCATTTATTTTCTTTTCGGCTTAGTCCCTTTATTAATCTGGGGTCGCCACAGCGGAATGAACCGCCAACTTATCCAGCATATGTTTTATGCAGCGGATGCCCTACCAGCTGCAACCCATCACTGAGAAACATCCAAACACACCCATTCACACTCATACACTACGGACAATGTAGCTTACCCAATTCACCTATACAGCATGTCTTTGGACTTGTGGGGGAAACCGGAGCGCCCGGAGGAAACCCACGCGAACATGCAAACTCCACACAGAAACGCCAACTGACCCAGCCGAGGCTCAAACCAGCGACCTTCGTGAGGCGAACGTGCTACCCACTGCGCCACCGTGCAGCCCTGTTTTATGTTCAATCCACTTAAATTTGTAAAAACTAAGTTACGTTAGCTTAGTCGATTTGTGTTGGGACAACATGAAGGAATTTTCTTCATTTACATTTTTTTACAGTGTGGGTTTGTTATTTGACCCAACCCAGCATTTTTAGAGTGATATATACGGACATTTGAGTATGTATTTAGTTTATTTATTATTATTAGCATATATATATATAATTATTATTTTTCTTTTTAATTATTATTATTATTTTCATGACAAAAAACTAAAACAGAATACAAAAAAGGGCTTCTACACTGTAAAAGATGCAGAATTGCAGAGAATTCATTCATGTTGTCCCATCACAAATCGATTAAGTTAACGTAACAAATTTAAGTGGATTGAACATAAAACAATTAAGTTGTCCCCCCAAAAACATCTGAAGAATTGTGTGGTTTCAGCTAATTTTAAACAGGTAGTTTGAACAAGCAGTAAAATCATTTCTGAGTGTATCTTTGTCTAATTTAAAGATTTGTAATGCTTGTTATCTCTAAAAGTTTTATGTATAATAATGTTGGGGTAAAATACGGACAAAACCAACCGCTTTTTAAATGACATTTATAGGACCAAATTTACCCCAATAATTGAAATATATATATATATAGTCTATCTAAATTTAAGAATCGTTTGTTGAGGCTCCACAGAGTTATTACACTGACATTTTTTAAGTTTATTCACACTTCACTTGGTTTAATTGTTGGATCAAATCATTTAAAAAAAAGTGTTAAAATCACAACATTTATGTTCATGTCATCTTCCCCGGAAGCAGCTTGATAAGAAATTAGTCTGCAGTCACATGAAGGTTACTTTTATCAATATGAAACATTATTTTCAAAACAGTAATGCAACATTTCATTGATTTCACCACTCGGATGCAGCATCGAAATCATGATGTGAGATAATGTTGAGGGACGTGCAGTCTGTGCTAAATACTGCAATATGTTCAACACCACAACAGAGCATTATGCCATATGTCTTGGATAATACATTTTGGCAAGGCAAGCAATGCAACATTTTATTTACCATCATGTTTTTCACAATTAATTTCCACATCACTTTCAAATTAAATCTCCAAGTTTTAGTCTTTGTTTGAGAAAGGCGCAGTTTACCTGTCTAGCTGATTAAATCAAAGAAGATTTTATGAGGCGTAATCAATGAAAGCATTCTCAATAAATGATATGAGTAAAATAAAATGAATAATTATCAATAAATAATCATTTAATTCAGTTTCAATTCCGTATTTTGTAACGAAACCAAACATAAACGCATCTTTGTGAGATATTACACAAACAATAATACATGTCTCTGCTTTTTGTGATTTATTTGAAAGAAACTGAATCCAACAGCTACTTGAATAAGACTTTTTGATGTTGACTTAAGCATCACCATCACATTCTACTGAAGACATTTATTAGTCAGCACGCAGGCAGAACTAAATCAGCACTTTTAGACTTCCAGGTCCAACACATACAAACTTTCACGTACACTATTTTGAAATAAAGATGCTTTTTAGGAAACCCATCGCAATCAGTCCACTAAAAACACACTCCAGCGTTATCTTTGCTCACTTTACTTTTTTAAAACCTCAAATTCTTAAAAAATAAGAATGTGTTCTAAAAATGATGCGGTGCGATATTAATATTTAGACGTTCTATACTAGCTCCGCCTATTCGTATGTCTGCCTGGCAACGGAGCTCAGTATCTTGGGAACACACTTGGTTGAACTGTAATATCACATTTAGATTAAGGGTATTTGTTGATGTAACGCCTTAAAACGTAAATGGAGAAACTTTGCGTAATTGCTGTTTGCGCGCTGTTTGAAATCAACACGAGCCTATGGGCCCATGACACAGACTTGCTGACCTTTCGGTGACCCTGGTTCTCACGAGGACTCCGGCGCATTCAATCGTCAGCTTTAAAAACAAATAGTGACACCGGGGATTGTAGGCTTACGGAGACACTGCGCCAAAACTACACGCAGATCTCCAGAGCGCAGAGGCTCGTTCATTCATTGCCGTTATGCTGGCTCAAGTTGTGGATGAATTACTATTTATTAATTATATAGGTTGTTGAAATTTAAATGAAACCCATCGTATTAAAGATCATGCATTTATATACTTTCCTTCGTGCATATGTTGTAGTACAATTGCGTTCAGAAAAAAGGTGCAATAAAATATAAATAAACGCACAGGGTTATGTCATTAGCAGTGCTATTGATATTAGCAATCTACTTCTATCGATGAATATAATATTTAAACGATTTACAATATGGTTATATTAGATAATGTTTGTTTATGTATTAATTTAGCTACACGAACAAACAATGAACAATAGGCTACATTTATTACAGAATGCATACAGCTTTGTTAACGTTAGTTAATAAAAAATATATATAATAGTTAGATCTTGTTGATTATCAGTGTAATTAATTACAAGCTTTGAATTGTATTAATGTATTAGTAAACGCTGAATTTCACATTATCTGTCATTAATAAATGTTTTGCTCATTGTCAGTTCATGTAATAAATATATTGACTAATGTAACCTTATTGTAACGTGTGACTAAAAAGGTAAAAGTCGTTACAGTTACATGGTGCAAACAATTCAGTATAATAATATAATTGTACTGCAATTTTTAATATTTGGTTTTGTATGTTTAGTGTATTAATATCGTATTATGAATACAATAACAGGGTTTTTTATTTGTAAATTCTGACAATTTTTAAAACTGAAATTAGCAACACAAAAAATGTAGGCTACATAAATGTGAATTGCGAAATTATTACAAGTCATATATACAATAATATATTTTGTAAATAAATAGACTAGTGAGAAAACATTTCCTTTTGCAAGGTCCTTTTTTATTTATTTTTCTCTTTTGGGTTTAACATTTACCATGTTTTATATATAATTTATTTTATAAATGTGACTTTCTAAATTGTGTCCTATTAAATCAATAAATAATTTGGATTGTATAAAAATGAATGCATTATAAAATGGGCTACGTTTTTAGAAATTGTCCGTAAATGTAAGGAAACACTTTCGAAGAAACGTAACGTTACCATTTTTTATGTTTAGCGTGTTGCTCTTGTTTTACTTTTTTATTTATCATAGAGCTCTCAAACACTGACATTTAGGGACACATACAAACTTGTGTTTAAAGGCTGTATATACTCAATAGCTTGTATGAAACAAATAAAATAACCTCTATAACCTCTTTCATGTATTTCAAGAAATGTTTAACAATTCTCTAAAGCGTTTATATTATATGAAGTAATATTCTTTGTAGTCCATTTATGTAATATTGTAAATAGATTTAAAGTATAATAATATAACATGTATGATGTTCGACCCGTATTTTGAATGGCTAATTAAATAAGAAAATGTTTTGGTGTCCTACTGACAGCTTATACTTACATCTTCTACTTTTTTGCATCAATTATTTTTTTTAGCAATATTTGTTGTTAATTGTCTTAACATATATCAGACTTAATATATATCAGACTTAATATATATCAGAGTCTTAATATATATCAGACTTAATATATATCAGAGTCTTAATATATATCAGACTTAATATATATCAGAGTCTTAATATATATCAGACTTAATATATATCAGAGTCTTAATATATATCAGAGTCTTAATATATATCAGA
>CAIGQV010000818.1:32260718-32277200 GCA_903798115.1 Danio jaintianensis | reverse complement strand
CACACACACACACACACACACACACACACACACACACACACACACACGCATGTATGTTTTTGTGAAAAGTGGGTACATTACACAGGTTTCCATTGATTTTATACAGCACAAACCGTATTTTGTATTGGCCTAACCCCACCCTACCCCTAAACCCAACCATCACAGGAAACAGTGTACAGCTTTACTCTCTGATTAAACTCATTCTGTGGGATTTATAAGCTTTTTGAGAAATGAGGACATCAGCTGTGTCCTCATATTTCACCTCCTTTTTGTAATACCTGTGTCATACCTATGTCATTATACAGATTTGTGTCCTGACATGTCACAAAAACACGTACACACACACACACACACACACACACACCCAGTGTTGGGTGGCCACACTCTTATTTTAATATATAATCAAGACGTAATATTGAACGTTCACTTGTATGGCTTCTGTTTTATTACAGGAATAAATGTTATTAATATTGTTGTCAGTAGATTGTTGTTACTGTATTCGTTTACTTTATTGATTGTTATAAAAAGAAAATATTGCCTACATTAAGGAATATTACATTAATGACACAATGGGGAAATATTCAAACTACAACAAGCAAAATAAACCTTTTCGTGACAATTTTAAAACATAAACTGAAATAAACAAATGGCGCAATATACGAGCAGAATCTGTGTGAATAACGAAAACATTTATTCCCCTATAAACAAAACATAGAAATGGCTACAGTTAAACAGCCATTTACAAATGAAATACCTGTTTATGATGAAAATACTATAAAAATCTTATTTTCCTAAACACATGAAAGTCAGACTTTCCGCTGGCATAATGCCCAAACTCAATGAATCAACTATTAATCGCTATTTTGCAATATACGTTGTTGTTGTTTTTTTAATCGCAAGTAACTTGATTTTTGTGTCTAATAATAATTACATGCTAGTAAACTCTCAAACAACCCAGCTGAGGAGTCTGTGGAGATGTGACATTGTCATGAGGAAGCTGCCACGTCTCCATAAAACTTTATTATAAGAGTGTTCATTTAGCTTTAAGCAGAGTTTTCTGCTTCAATCCATCAGTGTCAAATGTCAGAGGGAAACACAAAAAGGTAATGACACGGAGGCATAGAGACAATACTCTGCCCTGAGGAGTGAATGACTGACATTCAAAACAAACCTTGACATGCGGGACTCGCTGTAAAATATGTCGATTTCTCTTTCTCATTAAAGGTCTCGGAAGAATTCTCTATATATTAATCGCCTTTTATTGCTATAGTGAGGGGAGGTCTTGTGTCGTAACTTAAACGAGACCTCCTCTGACTTCTTAGGTTGTCTATTAAAGACTTTTTCACATTTTCTTTGCAGGAAAATCTCAAGAACGTGACCGCTCCCGACTCCAGAGAACCTCCATTGTGATCTGTGATGCATGACACGACAGATATTTTAATATGCCGACGACAGATATTTTCTGTGCTGTAATTTCAAGCAGAGAAAGGGATTTATAGCTCTAGCCTCACATATATAGCCAGAAATGTAGAGTTCGGAGTCCAAATATACTTTATAAACGGTGTCATAATTTTGATGAACCCGTCTGATGTCATGATGGCGGTAAATTGCATGTTTATTCATATGTATACTTTTTAAATCAATATCCACATGCTTTCTTAACTGCTGTTTTTTGTGGAAGTTAGAAAGAATTGTGAATGTTTACTTTATGCATACTTGATATACAGTTGAAAACAAAATTATTAGCCATCCTGTGAATTTTTACTTTTCAGATATTTCCATGCAGTGCAGTGTAAAAGTTTTTGTTTAACACATTTTTCAACAATAATTTTAGTAGCTAATAACTAATTTTTTTGTCTTTGCCATGATGACCGTACATAGAATTTTACTAGTTATTTTGCAAGATACTAGTATTCAGCTTAAAGTGCAATTTAACCCTTTAAGGTGCACTCCTGGAAAATAATTATTAGGCCCACATCTTGGATTGAATAATATACTGACACAACTCTGATAAATAGTAATAAGCAATTAAAATAATAATGATAACCTATGGGTAAAAGGTCAACCAGATGGTTATGATGCCTGTTAAAGGATTAAAGGCTTAACTAGATTAATTAGGTTAACTATAGGCAAGTTCGATTAATTAGGCAATAACTTTAGCCAATGGAATAAGATCATTTGACCTTAGCTGTTTTTACAGAAAAAAATAATCAAATTCAGCCAAACTAAAAGAAATAAGACTTTGTCCTGTAGAAAAATATAATAGGAAATACAGTAAAAATGTACCTTTGCTCTGTTAAACATCACTTTTCTATTTGAAAAATAATCACAATTTCACAAGGGCTTTTAATTTTGTTACTAACTGCATAAACTCATAATTCCACTTTTCAAGATGAATCAAAAATAAAACTGAAATTAATTCATTCTACGGTTTTGATTAGCTCTGCATTGTTTTCTGTGATGGAGAGCTAATACGTTTCATTATAAAAATGCACAGCAAATCAAATGAAATTGATCAGCTCTCCATCACACAATAAACCAAAGTGAGAATGCACTAGTTGACATTAATACATTTTTGTTATATCCATAATTTATTGTTACCCTAGACCACAAAACAGTCATAGGTGTCAGTTTTATTTCAATCTGAGATTTATACATGACCTGAAAGATGAATAATATTTCCATTTGTAATGATAGGGCAATATTTGGTCGAAATACAGCTATTTGAGGGTGCAAAAACATCAAAATGTTGAGAAAATCACCTTTAAAGTTGTCTAAATGAAGTCCTTAGCAATGCACATTACTAATCAAACATTGAGTTTGAATTTATTTATAGTAAGACATTAAAATATCCTCATGGAACATGATTTTTACTTAATGTACTAATGATTTTTGGCATAAAAGGAAAAATCAATCATTTTGACCCATGCATTGTATTTTTAGCTATTGCTAAAACTATACTGGTGCAACATAATAAGACTGTTTTATGCTCCAAGGTCATAGTTATCAAGCATTATGATTATTTTTGTGCATGTATCAATTACCAATACAACAACCCTAAAACTGTGAATTTGTTGACAGTACACACTGACCACTAGTGGATAAATAATAACAGCAATAATACTAACAATTAGATTTTCTTTCAAAGATAATGCTGTGACAAGTTTTATGACTCTTAGGGATGCATTATAGATTATTTTGAAAGTGATTTGTTTCCATATGAGAGTAATAAATCAGGAACTAGAGTGTTCAGAAATAACCTGACAGCCCCCTTTATTTATTTATTTATTTATTTGTGTATCACCTTATTTTGCTAGTTTTTAATAATTTTTTGTATATTTAATTTTTTGTATATTTAATTAACATTTATTTATTTTATTTGATCATTATTGTTATTTTTTATTGTAACCGGGAAAGAGTGAATAATTCTAATATAAAATAATAATTTTGTGAAATGTGTACAGATAATTAGAATTTAAGTGGTTTTTTTCTGTTCTGTCTCTCTTTATAAACAGAGGACACTCTAAAAAAAAAGGTGCTAAATAGCACCAAAACTGGTTCTTTGGCTCGTAATCATAGGGGAACCTTTTTTTTGGTGCTATATAGCACCAATCTTTTAAGGTGCTATATAGAACCAAGTTTATTAGGTTCAATAAATAGAGCCCTAAATGGTATGAATTCAAGTTAGATGAATATAGCGAATCCAGAAAATATTTTTTTTTACATTTATTCAGATATACAAAAAATATTTGACAATCATATTTAAAATTGCACCTTTCCATACTCCATAAATTAAATAGCAAAACTAATCACTTAACATTTACAATGTTTAATTACATTCAAATTAAGTTTGAATGATTTCACTTTTTAATAAAGATTCATAAACTTGTTTACAAATACAGTACTTAACTTTCACATATCTGAAATGAGGAAGAACGAACCATAATGCAGGTAAAAATACATGAACAATTAAAACACCTATTAAATAGCACTACAGTTTCAACAAGTTCGCTGTACATTTTTTGTACAATACATGTATTGGTGTTCTTGTGTCATGGCGACATCCATTTTTATACATATTTTTGAATAAAAGTCATTGTGTGATTAAATGGCACAATAAACATCACACTGAAAAGACTAAAAATTGCAAACAGGCATTCCACATCCTGTAGCATGTCCATGTCAATCTACCTCTCTTATAATGTATACTGTGCAGTGTTGTCCATTGTAATGTTGACACTTGAAGCGTTGATGGAATCAGGAGAGCCACTGGACACTCTGGTTGGTGTAGGATATTTGAGGTCCTATAAAACAAACATTTCACTTTTTGAGTGTTTTTAACTAATTATCATCAGTATAAATACCCATATTTAACAGTCGGCTAAGTCTGAGTGAAAGTAATGTAAAAAAGTAAGTAAAGTGAAAGTACAGATTTTTAATTGATAGCAGCCAAAATCTAACTAACTTTGTCATCTTTACTATTTATCAACAACAGAAGCCTAAATTAAAACTCTAAGACTGAAATTAGACTACATGGCCATGAGAATAACTTTTTTTTAATACTGTAAAGTAGTGGTGTAACGGCTCACAAATCCCATGGTTCGGATCACACTACGGTTTTTGAGTCATGGATCGGACCATTTTTCGGATCAGCAAAAAAGGGAGGAGACAAATGTCATTCGCTTTTCATTTATACAAAAATATTACTGCAAAAAACATTGATTTTAACAAACAGAACTTACAACCTGTAATTTTAATAAAAATACAAATCAAGAAAGAACCAGCGGAAGAAAAGGAAAATATTCAATACGAAAAATGATCTTTGCTACTGTTGCTGCTAATGCTAAATATGGAAATCTAACATTACAACATATTATATTTATTTTTAATTAATGATTCAAAAATTCACACATAAAACTTTGTTTCGTTATAGGTGGATATTTTTATTCATATTAATTATTCAGTGACATAATTTTGATGGTTGTTTGTCGCCACCTGTTGGTTACACAATGTAAAATTCACCAGAGTCAAGTTCCATTAAACGGTGATTTTAATCTTTACCATAAACATCAGTGTTTATATCTGAACTATATACTGTTCTCCCAGTACTTCTGTGTTATTTAATTGTTTGTAACCAACTAAAAAAAGTGTAAAAACGAAAACTCTCTCGATCGCAGATTTGAATGCAGTGCTTTGAAGGATTAATAAACATATGCAAATCATTGTCATTTATCATTCATGTTGCGTGGGTTTGAATTGAGATCACAATCTTTAAACATTTAATTGTGCAGCTTAAATTGAATGCATTAATGCAGGCTTAACAAAGAGTGACAGAAAACACCTTTAATTAATACCCTAAGAAAGCATTTAGGTCCCACCACAACTTTTTCCGTCATCATTATATTTTACAGGGAAGCCAAAATGCTTTCATACACGTGATTTGAATGATGCAGAAGGCGATCTCTCTGCGATTGTTATAAATGTTGGATCAACCTACGAATTCAAAAAAAGTTATTAATCTGCGGGTCACGTGCGTTCCGAACCGTGGGTTGTGATCCATACGGATTACGGATCAACCGTGATCCGTTACACCCCTACTGTAAAGGTAGATTAGAAGGCTATGTATTTTATGCTGATATGATAGGATTTCTAAAAGGCATTTAGTGTTACAATAGGGAATTTTTATTTTACAATGTAAACCAAATCAAACCCAAAAACGAGACCACAGAACCGTGATACGCACCGAACCAATAATTTTGTGAACTGTCCCACCCTTATTAAGCACTGAAATCCATAAAAAGTTGAGTTTATGTAGTTTCTCTTGTCATTTCTAACCTATGATTTGTTTGCTTTAGAACAACAACAGAACAAATGTGGTTACCTTCTATAGTTTCCTCTGCTGGTTTAATGAGATTTGCAAGGAATTCTTCATTTCAACTCCTGATGATCTTTGCGACCATTTCCTTTAAAGATGTTTCTGTGTTCTTCCCCAACTCTTGCAAACCTCATTGACATTCCATGCAGCATCTTAATACAAAACATATTGTTTAGTTCAGGTGCATGTTACCAAATATCAAATTTTCAGTAATACAAGTAGCTTAAAGTCATCACAAACTCAAGGTTTTAATTGTCTAGTAATGCATTTCTGAGACTGAATGTTAAGAAAAAAAAGAAATGGTGGGCACAAACATGATTAGTAAACCAATGTAGACATCTGGATTGTATTTTGTATTCAATCTGCAATTCATTTAATACAATTGCCATTTCTGAGTGGCCTCAATTCAGTATAAAAAAATTCATTCATTCATTTTCTTTTCGGCTTAGTCCCTTTATTAATCTGGGGTCGCCACAGCGGAATAAACCGCCAACTTATCCAGCATATGTTTTACGCAGCGGATGCCCTTCCAGCTGCAACCCATCACTGGGAAACACCTATACACTCCCATTCACACACATACACTACGGACAATTTAGCCTACTCAATTCCCCTATAGCGCATGTGTTTGGACTGTGGGGGAAACCGGAGCACCCGGAGGAAACCCACGCGAACACGGGGAGAACATGCAAACTCCACACAGAAATGCCAACGGACCCAGCCGAGGCTCAAACCAGTGACCTTCTTGCTGTGGTCGCTGTGAGGCGACAGTGCAACCCAATGTGCCACCACACCACCCTATAAAAAAATTTGAATAAGAAAAAACAAAAGAACTCTATATCAAATCAATACTTTATATTTTGCAGATGCTTTTATCGAAATCGACTTACAATCTGAGCATTTATTAGTATGTGATCCATGGAACACAATTTTTTGTAATGCATTGCTTTACCAAAGGAGCTATAGGTAATTTACAAAAAATAACATACACTGATTTTCCTTATCTGCTTGGCACAAAATGTAGGTCTTTACTCACAAGCTGTGGCACTCCAAGAAAAAAGCATTCCAGGTCCATCACAATCTGAGGTAGAAAGGTAGAATTTTATAGTGAGTAAATATGAAAAAAAATCACATAATAAAATATTTAAGTTTCAAGCATCAGACTTAAACTGATGTAGGGCTTACAGACAACTAAAGCAAATACTTCCTGTGAACAAGCAGAATCATTTTATACAATTATATTGATTGGTTCTCTTTTACATTTTGCAGTATGAAATTATAATCTCAACATGTAATTCATATTAAGACAAATTTAATCTACCTCTGACATAAACTAAAATTTATTGACGAAAACTTGCCTTGTGTTAAGTTCCTTTAGAGTGAGCTCCTTTCCTTTTGGTCCCGTACTTCTGCCTCATTTGCAGGGTGATCGATGTGCTCACCGATGAAATCCTTTCATTTTTAAATTTGTTGTGAAGGCATTCCAACAAGGTATCCTGTAGACACATTTACACTATTTAAAAATATTAAAACATTTTATATTAGTATATCCTAGTTTAAATTTTTATTTAATAATGACCTAAATATTCTCACTGTATTAAAATAGCAGCAAGTATCTAATATTTTTATAATAAATAAAAATTAAAAATAGATATTATTTCAGTACCCAACAAACAACAAGTCTGACGTGCATGTTATAAAATCCAATACTGTACCAGGTGTGTTTGGTGATGATGTCAAATTAGTGATGCACATATTTGAAACCAGGATCCTTCCTCTTCAAAGCTGCTAGACAGTCAAGTTGTATCCTGCAGGCCAAGGTTGGGCAACTAACAGGTCCCATGATTCTTTTCTGTAACCATGAATACAATATTGAAGTCTTTTATAAAGATATTAATTTTAGTTTCCACAATACAGTTTGTTTGGGCTTAAAAACAATAATACATACCGAGTACAATATTTATAATGCAGTTCCACAGTCAGGCTGTTTGAAGAAAAATAAAATATACATTAACATATAATTTTTTTAATTATTTATGTTATTACAATGTTCAATATTCATAATACATTTACATTTTTAAATGCACCTACATTTTAAACTAATTCATGTCCTTTATAAATAACACCTGACCCAGATAGCAGACCTAAGTTAAATCAACATTGAATAAATGTTAAAACATCAATCAAACTATCACTGAAACAACGTTAAAAGTCATCATTGATTTTTAGTCAGTTTTGCACCCTGAAATAATGTTAATTCAACGATGGTAAATCAATCAAAATGGTCACAAAATCAGCATTTATTCAACTAAAATTAGATCACTTTTTACACTGAAACTAACATTGAATAAACATTTAAATATCAATCAAACTATCATCGAATTAATGTTGAAATTTAGAAAGTTGATTTTTAGACAGTTTTGCACCCTGAAATAGTTAATTCAATGATGGTAAATAGATCAAAATGGTCAACTAAAATTAAAACAATATTTACATGGGAAAAATACTGAAACAACATCAATTCAGTCCTGCTTTATACACCGTATGATTTTATTCCAATGAATGTTGCCTCCTTTCAATCAGAGACCACTGGGCTGAAAAAAGGAAAACTAAAGTATATAACTCTACATTGCAAAAATCTTTTAACTCGACTTATAAAACTTAGTAAATTTTTTTGTGTGTTTTACCTACAGTATTTAGAAATGTTCAGCTAACTAAACCAATAAGTTTAGCAAACTTGTGAAGAAAAAAGTGAAGTTTTGGAAAAAAGCTGAACTTATTGGATGCAGTTTTAAAAAAAATTGTTAGTTGAACTTTTGTAAATAAGTAAAACTCTAAATAATCCACACAAAAATTAACTAAGTTGTATATGTTGAGTAAAGAAAAATAAGTTTTTTAAATTGAGGAAACAAAATATTATTTGTACAGTGTATATAAATTTACTGTTATTCCCATTAAGTTATGACAATGTTTTGTTTTGCCAAACGTTCCAAACATCTTTTTGCTATTTGAAAGGTTTGTTCAATTTTAGCCTACTTTTTGTATCTTCTCCGAACATTCTAATGTACGACAATGTTTAAATATGCAATTACAATATTCAAAACACATGTCCCTACATCTTTTGGATTGCTCTGTTGTGAAACATCACAAGAAACATCACTCCTGAAGAATAATAAGTCTTTGAAATGCAGCTTACCTAAATCTTCATAAAAATAAGCTGGATCAAAGGTGTATCTTAGTCTTTTGGAATAGTTTATGGTCAAAGCATATAGTTTAAATTGTCTTGTAAAAGTATCTGGGAAACCTTTGAGATCCAAAAATCAGTCCCCTGCATCAGTATCACAGCCATGTTCACAACATCCTCTGGGAAGGCCTGGATGCACACTTTGAAAATGTCTTTCTCATCATCAGGTGGCTGAAAAAAAAAAAAGAGATTCAGCAGTGGACCAGTTATTTCCTCATCACTTTAAACATACATTACCAAAATAAAGAACTCGTAGCATTTCAAATGTTGCAGAAATAAATAACTGCTTTGTTCATTTAACAGTTTACAGTAGCAGCTTGAAAACAAAATAGTAGCTACCTCATAGACTCCTATCTTTATTCTGAGCATTCAAACACATTAACGTTTAAACTACAATAGCAAATAGATTATTATAGTATAGTAGTACCGTTACTAACTGTACTATAAAGTTTTCTCACCTGTCAATGGCACGGTGTAGAGTAGAAATTTTTTGTCTGATCATCCAGTCTTGGATGGTGATCTGAAGGGAGGGTAGGGTGTACGATTTCAGTGCTCTCCATCATGCAAGTCTTCTTTTTAAAACAGACACCTGTGGGATATAACACCCACATCAACCAAATAACTTTATTTAGTTTGAGTTCATGTTAACAAAATTAACTGATTCAAAAGATGATTCAAAATTAACTGAAGCAAAAGGTGCCCATGTAAACACACTTAGTGAAAATACAGGTATCGATAATTGGTTTTGCCAAATAATAAAAATAAAAGCATCAATATCAAACAAAAAAAGAAAACTGAACATTTTACCTCTTAAACTTGGAAGTTTACTGTCATCTCCTATATGAAGTACAGAAGGTCCAGCACAACTGCCTGAGTTCTGAAAGAGCAAACACATTCTTGATAAAATGACAATAGATGCAATGCTAAATATAAATCATTATTTATTTTTATGGTAAAAAAAAAATGCAGTACTGACCAGTCAGCACCAATTTCATACCAACACAAATAACACTCATTCAGTTTGAAACATGCAGTCTACATTTATACTTCACAAACGTGAATAATACAAAAATGAAAACATTTAAAATCCCAGATGTATTATATTTCAGTTGCCGATATCAATTCACATTAAGTTTGGATTGAATCAAAGATTTAAGATTTTAATTTAGATTGCTGTGAAAATGTACCTGTACCTTGTACTTATAACCAAAATGACAGAACCTGGAAGTCAACATAAAGCAATATATCAGTGAACCTTATATGTACAAAACACTCAGACTCAAAATCCACTCACAAATATTTAATTTGTGATAACATCATGTGTAATTCACTCTACTATCAAGGTTTCATTAAAATAAAACTCACATGGTCTCCTAATAGTAAAGTCACATATTTAAATAATTTAAGTATTAATTGCTACAATGACTCGAACTGACAGTTAATTTGAAGAATTTTAGGACTGGGGAAGAACAACTCACCTATATATCTTCATATAGGCCTATTTCACAAAATGGCGATCGAGACCGGAAGTACCTTTATAAATAAGTATATAAATTAGTACCTTTTTGTACTAATTCGAAAAAGAAACAGCCGTATTTGTCGTTTCATAGCTTCCCCAGCGATTAAACCATTAAGAGGCGTTGGATTTGGGCTATTCGGAGAGATGAGGGGGTGGAATTTACTGAGGAAGGGCAGCACTTTTGTGTGTGCTATGCACTTCACGGAGGATGAAGTTCGCGTCCATCCACAGTCCGGCTATTTCTTACACCACAGGCTGTGCCTTCCACTACGCTTGTTGTTAATATTGAGATAACGTTAGATGTATTATAAAGAATGGTTTGCTGAATTCTGAATGCATTTACCTCAAGCTGATGTGGTTCCTCACGCTTTCTTAGCAACCTATATCACCTGCCCCTAATTACCACTTTCCCTAAAACTCTGTTTGAGACTGAAGTGTCCAAACACACATAAACAGTTATTAACAACCAGTTTTAAATTCGCCTATTATGCCAGCTTATCTTAATATAATACATACCTTGATAATCAAAAATGAATTGCTCAAAAAAGAATTTATAACCCTTGTCCAATTTTGATCGCCTCACGTCTCCCTGAAAACAGTCAACAAAACAGACAACATCTGCGATTCGTATAGTTGGTAAGTTTATTAACGACTGAGAAAAAACGAGTTTACACTCCATTATGACAATGAATGAATGAGGCGCGACCGGAACAAAGTTTTCCCTACTTCCGGTCTCGATCGCCATTTTGTGAAATAGGCCTATTAGCAGCCGTTGAGGTTCATAAAAGAAGTGAACTTGGCTGAACCTGTGAGTTGACAAGATTTATGTTCAAAAGTATAATATCCATGACAGTTCAACTCGACTACAACAAACATTTAATTGTGTGCTTTAAGGTACACGTTTTATTTGAGGCAGAAAACCGCATATGACATTGTAAACACTTGCAAATTTTAAAATGTCACACACTTACTCTGTATTACTCCATTTCCAAAGACTGAAAACCCGTAAGGTCCAACCTGAAAAATCATCAGGTTTCCACTGTCTTCTCTCGAAAGTTCCATGGCAAATTATTCAGTCATCTTAAGCGGTTCGCTTCAAATCCCGCGCGTGACGGTTTGATTAATCGGGGGTAAGGCTCAAAGTACCTCGAGAGCGAACACAAAGCAGGCGGCTCTGCATAGATATCATTAGATGTCGCCTACCCTGTTGTTGTCTATTGGAAGGAATGCGTCAATAGAGCCGCCATTTTAGTACAGGGTAGCGCTCCTTTGAAATGAATGCGGGACCAAGGTGCAGTGGAGGACTGTGGCCATCCAGAGCCAGAGATATACACATATATACATATATCTATGATCGGGAGTTTTCCCCGGTGGTCAGTACGCAAATATTTTTTTTAATTACGAAAATTATAATTTTACATCACTTTTCTACATCGATGGATCAGTGACCGCACGGGCATTGCCGATAAAGAGTGTGTTTGTGTGCATGAAAATGTATTATCCTCCCTCCCTGTTAAATTTGATCTAATCCATGTCCTGAAACACACCCCCTCTCCTGCTTTCACTTCTCATTCTAGCGGAGGGAGCGATTCGTTTGTGAATGAATCTCCGTTATAAACGACTCGTTCAGTTAGCCGACAATAATACAAGTTTCTAGCACCGCAGCATCTTGTAGTCATATTTCTTTTTCATTGTGTGCTGATTTTATTCAACAAAACTAGCATAGGCCTAGAATTCAGTGCAAGTTGATGCTACTTTGCCTTATGATGAGTGCAGTAAGTGATTGTATTATCACCAATAACGTTACTTGATGAGCACAAAAGTTTGTAACATACAAAAAACGTAAAAAACGAAATCTTACCTATGAAATGTTCTGCCTTTGTGCTTTGTTTTCTTTGTTTGCTCGTTACTACACCCGTCAGCAGCGCTAAAGTCCAGCATCTTCACATTGGCACACTGTCTTGACTAGTGCTGTTGAATGACATTTGTCATGGGAGCACTGTACCAATGTGGCGGCGCTATTGACGCATGCTCAGGGTCCGTATGCGATATCTAGTGTATATATCTATGGCGGCTCTGTATGTATTTGAACTGCTCTCGCGATACTGTGTGCTGGCCGCGCGCGTGCACAAGCACACACTCACACAGAGAGATCGGTCTGTGTAATGTCCCTTCTTGTCGAGCAAGGGCTGTGTATTCGATTTTTACGTAACAATAATATTATGTATGTATGTATACGTAAAAGCAATTGTATTTGAAGTTTTAAAAAAGAAAAAAATTTATTATCAATATTGATTCAATGTAAGTATTTTCGATGCTGGGAAATGGGTAAATTATCAACATTTATTCAATGTCAGTATTTTCAACAATGGCAAAATAATTGAATTCATTCATTCATTTTCTTTTCCGCTTAGTCCCTTTATTAATCTGGGGTCGCCACAGCGGAATGAACCGCCAACTTATCCAGCATATGTTTTACGCAGCGGATGCCCTTCCAGCTGCAACCCATCACTGGGAAAATAATTGAATTATCAATGTTAATTCAATGTAAGTATTTTCGATGCTGGGAAATGGTTAAATTATCAACGTTTATTCAATGTCAGTATTTTCAACAATAGTAAATGACCAAAATATCAACGTTAATTCAATGTTAGTATTTTCAATGTTAAGAAACGGGTAAATTATTAACATTGGTTCAGTGTAAGTATTTACAACAATGGGAAGTGATTGAATTATCAGTGTTGATTCATAATTTAATTCAATGCTGAATATTCAACCTCAACCAAAATGATGAGTCTGATAGAATTTCAACAGTGAATCAATGCCACTCTGCTATCTGGGGATGTTTAAACTATGGATTATCTTTTATCATGTTCTGGCTTTAAAACCTCTGAATACTAAATTAAATGAGCTATCGTCACAAATTTAGCGCATGCATAGACTTCTGCCCTGCTACCTTAAGAAACTATTAATGCAGACCGGCCGGAATGTCTCCACAGTGGCCAGCCCAGCGATGTCCACTTCTCTGCAGAAATAAAATACACAAGAACAAGCTATTCAAGATATCTAGGATTACCGAGAAGTGATTGTTTGATCAGGGTTGGGCTAGAAACAGCACAAAAGCGGAAGTCGAACATAAACTGAACTCTGTTTAGTGCTTAACGTTAACATTAATGCAGCGTGCACGCGCTTCATTCATGCTGCGGCTGCTGTCGTGAAGCTCCTCTTCATATAACAGAGCTGTCTTATTGTTTTAGACACTTTAAGTAACATTGACGGGCAAATAAAGGAATACTGTAGGTTAATACGTATAAAAAACCAAGCAAAGTCAACCCACCGCTAACAAACAGACGGCTGACGAGGCCCGTCAGTACTAATGTTATGCATCCTGGCCAAATCTGCCCACTGGCCTCTGTCCATCATGGCCTCCTAACCATCCCCATGTCATAATTGGCTTCATCACACGTCGTCGCCGTCGCGTCATCCAGGTGGATGCTGCACACTGGTGGTGGATGAGGAGATCCCCCCCATTGTGTAAAGCGCTTTGAGTGTCTAAAAAAGCGCTATATAAATGCAAGGAATTATTATTATTATTATTACCGGCACAGTATTTATCCATATCAGGCACATTTCAAGTACAGGTATTTACCATTGTTCAACACCAGGGCTTTTCTAACAAATAGAAACATTACCTGATGATACAAAACATCTCTGTAATATGATTTAAAAGTTTAATAACGTGCCTGAATGTATGAAGAGCTGAAATGGTGGACCTCTCCTTTTGAAAAATTAACCATCACTCGAGGCTCGTCGCAGTCGCCAGTCCACCGATAGGAACGCAAGAATGGCGAAACTCATGTACGCCACCAGGGGGCATTGCTACCATTATTTGTTTTTAATGAATAAACCATCTAAGCATTGAACTGATCAGTCTCTGAAGAAAACTGGGTTTTCTTTTCCACAAAATGATTTGTCAAATATATTATGTATAGATATATAACAATAATATATACCCCAATAAAGGTTAAAAATAACCCAACAAAGCACCAAATGTTTTTAACTCAACCATTGGGTTAAATAAATAACTAAAAGTTTCATGCTAATTTACAAACTTGCATGAAAAAACTTTAATCATTTGATTAATATATAATTATATAAATCTATCTATCTCTCTCTGTGTGTATATATATATATATATATATATATATATATATATATATTTATTTATTTAATCAAAAAGGTTATTTGCTCTTAAGGGCTCTAAATATTATTACTATATTTCTTTGTATTGGCGCTGGTGCTATATAGCACCTTAATCACCCCAAAGAACCAGTGAAGAACCACTGAAGAACCTTCATGGTGCTTTAAAGGTTCTTTTCGCAGTAGAAGTGCTATATAGCACCTCAACCATTTCAAAGAACCACTGAAGAACCTTTTTTTTTTTTAGAGTGTATGTTGAAAAAAAGCTTTCGAAGTCAACAAAGTGAATTTTATTATTTGTGAATAATAACAACAAAAAAAAGACAGACACAACAACATTATTTGCTCTGGGAGAAATTATTTGTAAATACTAAAAAAAGACGTGAAAATTAACATAAATGCAATTAAAGGGACAGTTCACCCAAATAATGTACATTTACTCACCCTCAAGTGGTTATAAACCTTTCTGGGTTGCTTTCTTCTGTCGAACACAAAAAGAAGATATTTTGAAGAATGCTGAAAACCTGTAACCATTGACTTATATTACAGAAAAAAAGAAATGGAAGTCAATGATTACAGGTTTTCAGCATTCTTCAAAATATCTTCTTAGTGTTCAAGAAAAGAAAGAAACTCAGGGTTTAAACAAGTGAACGATGAGTAAATGCCAATCTTAACTTTTTGGTAAACTATCCCTTTAAATGGACATTCGGTATACTTGAATAAGGCTGCCAACATTCAGTGTTTAATGGCTCAAAATACACGCTGGCATCAATACAACTAAGACTGAAGATGATTTCAGGCACTTCGGCTCTACAAAACAGACCAGGATGAATGGACAGCCCTTAAAAAGTGATGATGTCATTCAAATCTATCAGGGCAGACCAAATGATTTCCCGACGTGATCCGAGTAAATAGGCATCACATCAATTTCAGTAGATGAATCAAAAACATTCACTCTTTTAAAGCCACGATGCCAACAGAGTTCATGCTGCAACATGTAGGATTGATTTAATGGTCAGCAGCTCCCCCTACTGGCACAAACAACAGGCTGATTCACAGTGAGCACAGACCAGACAGGAGCTTAAAATTGTTAAATCACATCAGATCGGAGCAAGAAAAGTGCAGTAACACAGACAGGAGAGCATACTATATTTGTCTTTATCTAAAAGAAACATTCAGTCATAACAGCAGAAGTCAATCAGAGCAAAACACACTTTTTAAAGAGACAGTTCGGCCAAAAAAATGAACATTTACTCACCTTCAAGTGGTTCCAAACCTCTATGAGTTTCTGTTGAACACAAAGGAAGATATTTTGAATGCTGAAAACCTGTAACCATTGACTAACATAGTAGGAAGAAAAATACTATTGAAGTCAATGGGTCCCAGCAATTAGCATTCTTCAAAATATCTACTTTTGCGTTTAACAGAAGAAAGAAACTCAAAGATTTGAAACAAGGGCGAGTATATCTTTTTTGGGTGAACTATCCCTTTAAAAAGTGATTCGTTGACTTTACAAAAAGTGAGTAACCCTTTGCTTTATAAATATTAAGTAAATGAATTATGTGCATAATTAAAAAAAATTAAGTCAACTTAACAGTTAGAATGGGTTTACTCACTTTAAGTAAACTTGTCACTTGTAAAGGG
>CAIGQV010000818.1:32249529-32260708 GCA_903798115.1 Danio jaintianensis | reverse complement strand
TCTTCTTTTGTGTGAAGAAAAAACTCGTTTTAAGCAAGGGTGAGTAAATGATAAATAATTTTTGGGTGAACTATCCCTTTAAAAAATGATTAGTTCACTTAACTTTAAAGTGAGTAAACATGTTGCTTTACAATTGAAGAGTTCAGATGCACAAACCTCTAAATGCCGTCTGAAATTTTCTCCTAAATCGGGCATTTTTCTCAAGCTCCTGTGTGTATGTTCAGTAAATCCACTTTTATGTTAAACAGTATGTTCTTCGCATTGCCTTTAAAGTGAAATAACTGAACACAAACATAGGATGCTGACAAAAATGCTCATTTTAGAAGAAAATTTCAGACGGCACTTAGAGGTTTTTGCATCTGAACTCTTCAATTATTAAGTAAAATAACTGTGCATAATTCTAAAAATTAAGTCAACTTAACAGTTCCAAGTTACAATGGGTTTACTCACTTAAGTAAACTTGTTGCTTTTAAAGGGGTACTTCACCCAAAAATGAAAATTACCTCATGTATTCCTTATGTATACATAAGTGGTTTTAAACATTTGAGTTTCTTTTGTCTGTTGAACACAAAAGAATTTGTTTTGAAGAAATCTGAAAAACTGTAACCATTGACTTCCAATAAGAGATAAAACAAATGCTATGGAGGTCAATGGTTACAGGTATCCAGCATTCTTCGAAATATCTTCTTTTGTGTTCAACGGAAGAACTCCAAGGTTTCAGACAAGGGCGAGTAAATGATGAATCGTTTGTGGGTGAACTATCCCTTCAAAAAGTCATAAGTTGACTTTACAAAAAGTAAGTAAGCCTGTTGCTTCACAATTAAGTAAATTAATTATGTGCATAATTATAAAAATTAAGTCAACTTAACAGTTTCAAGTTAGAATGGGTTTACTCACTTAAGTAAGCTTGTCGCTTTTAAAGGGGTAGTTCACCCAAAAAAAAACGTACCTTATTTATTCTCTCTTGTGTGGTTTTAAACCTTTGAGTTTCTTTCATCTGTTGGACACAAAAGAAGATATTTTGAAGAATGCTGGTTGCTGGCACCCATCAACTATCATAGTAGGAAAAAAATACTATTGAAGTCAATGGGTGCCAACAATTAGCATTCTTCAAAATATCTTCTTTTGTGTTCAACAGTACAAAGAAACTCAAACATAAGTGAAGGGTGAGTAAATGATGACAGATTTATAATTTTTAAGTGAACTGTCCCTTTCAGAGAATGGGTTTACTCTATTTTTTTAAGTAACTACTCACTTTTTACAGTATAGGCTATATGATTGTTTTGTTTCCAAACCTGAAATACAACAAATCACAAAGAGCTACAGTAAACCACAGATCATTCCTGCATTCCATTGTAACAGTAATTAAAACCTAGAAAGCACAGTGCGTTTTCCAAACACTGTGAGCACATTGCTGAGCAGCCGGCGACAGACTTCCAGGTTCTGGAATATTTCATCACTGCTGAAACTGGATATGTGGCACGGATTGGGAAGTTTGAAGTGAGTTTTGGGCGTTCAGTCAAAGCCTTGCCAGTCGCTTTGCTCAGAATCGTACTCCAGCTCTGCTCCAATGCACCGCACACCTTCCAGCAGCATCGGAGTCCCGTGATGACGGTCTGATAGAGGGGGGGGAAAGTAGTTTGTATACATGTTATTATGAAATAGTCTTTTCTGCTTCTCCTATGCTGCATTCCACTTTTAAAAATGCACTCACAAACTTCTCTTCCCTTGTTCCCTTGGGGGAATCCCCAATGCCATTTTAAAGTGCGTTCTATTTCCGGGATAGTTACGGTTTGAAGAAGCCCCAAAGAAGCGTCCCACCCAGACTGTTGCATGCCCAGAGTGAAGCATGGTGGTGGATCAGTGATGGTTTGGGCTGCAGTATCATGGCATTCCCTAGGCTTAATTCTTGGGCTAGATGGGCGCGTCACTGCCAAGGACTACTGAACCATTCTGGAGGACCAAGTGCACCCAATGGTTCAAACACTTCATACTGCATTTTAAATGGGACCTATTATGCCCCTTTTTACAAGATGTAAAATAAGCCTCTGATGTCCCTAGAGAGTGTATGTGAAGTTTCAGCTCAAAATGCCACACAAATAATGTTTTATAACCCTTTGAAGCTGCCCCTTTTAGGCTTTGATCCTAATTGTGCAGATTTGGTGACTGTCCCTTTAAATTCAAATGAAATTGTGCTCTTTTCACAAGAGGGCGGAGATACAAATGCCTGTGTGTCAGCATAGTGGCAGATTCAAAACAGGACTAATGTCATATGTTAATAAGGGAGAGATGGTCACTAATGGGCGGGGCTTTCCCCCTCTGATGACGCGTACAAAGGGAGAATGTCAATCAAAGTGTTTCTGCAGACTGTTTTTATCAAGTGTGATTATAAAAAAATAAAAGTAATACATTTTTACCATTAGAAGCTGGCTATATTCACAGACTGCTGCTACACAACTTGATTTAAACCTCTTATAGAAGTGAATTTTGCATGATAGGTCCCCTTTAACACACTTTTAAACTAAAAAAGTAAAATTAATAAAATTAAATCAAACAAAAATGTGTTTTTCCTCCAAACATTTTAAACAACACGTCTGTTTTCAACACGTATAATAATAAAAAATATTTCTTGACCGTCAGATCAGCATATTAAAATGATTTCCGAAGGATCATGTGACACTAAAGACTGCAGTAATGATGCTGAAAATTCAGCTTGGATTAGCTGGAATAAATGACATTTTACAAATATTTACATTTAAAAACAGCTATTTTGAATTGTAATATTATTACAGTTTTTTTTCTGCATTTCTGATTGAATGCAGAATGCACCCTTGGTGTAGATCAGGGGTCTCAAACTGCTGGCCCGCGGGCCATTTACGGCCCACCCTCCTCCTCCTTGACTGACGTCAAAAATATAACAAGATTCGGCCTACCAAAACATATATTTTTGAACCTCTATCATTGTTGACACGCCACCCAGTCGACATTTAAAGTACTGGATTCAGATTAGTTTTATTTTCAATTTCTCTCAGTGTACGGTTGAGAGTAACACACATGCGTTTTAATTCTGTGGCTGATTTAAACGTTAAAATGTATGTCGGAAGTGCTCTATTTTTACTAAAGCTCTATTTTTGTAAATATTCAAAGGTCGTTTGATTATTATCAGTTTTATACCACTTGTATTTTGTTGTACAAACACTTCTTCATGGCTTAAGCCTGGTTTATACTTCTGCGTCGAGTGATCGGCGTGACCCACGGCGCCTGCCTTGCGCGTAGTTGTGCATTTATACTTCTGCGCGCTGTTTGTGTTGCTCTGCAATAACACTTCCGAAACGCTAGCTGGCAGTGAGGTTTTTATGTTCCTCTGTGTCGAGTTTCTTCGCTGGTGTTTTGTTTTTTTTGAATGCTACCTCAATGTAGAAGTAGCTCAAACTAGCTCATTCATCGGACGTGCAGCAACTTTAATCATAAGGTAAACACAAAACAAAAGTATCCATCTGGAGCTCCTTCGCGGGACTCCACACTCATAAACACTCGCTCCATTGGGTTCACGCGGCTCTTGGTCCCGCCCACACTCGTCAGCGCTACCAAGCCGACCAATCACAGAGCTTGCGCTACGCGTCATTGCGACGTGTAGTTACATTTTTGGAGAGGTGCGCGTCGGCAACGGCCACGGCGAGGGCTATGTGACCACGCGTAGACTGCGCTGGAGCATACGCGTCAAGTCAAGTCTAGTCAGTCAAGTTTATTTATATAGCGCTTTTTACAATGTAGATTGCGTCAAAGCAGCTTAACATAGTTCTAGTAAAGTCCAGATTTCAGAGTTGAAGTTCAGTTTAGTTTAGTTCAGTGTGGTCTAAATTTCACTGCTGAAAGTTCAAACACCGCAGAGCAAATTCACCGAAGCACAGCTCCACAAGTCCCGATCCGAGCAAGCCAGTGGCGAGGTAAAAAAACCTCACCAATTGACGAAGTGAAGGGAAAAAAAAACCTCGAGAGAAACTAGGCTCTGTTAGGCACGACCATTTTTCATCTGGCCAAACTTCCTGTTCAGAGCTGCAGTCTAGGCGCTGGAGGCTGAAGAAGCTGGACGTCCATTGTGGAGAAGCTGCTGGTGTGAGTAGGGCACCAGCGGGCGATCAGGTTGGCCAGCAGGATCAATGTGGGGACTCGTTTATCACAGTGGTCATTCAGGAATCAGTCTCATGCACTCCATTTCTCCATGACGACCACACAATCAGCTTAGGATACGACCTGGTCCAGGATTATGGATACCTTGGGATCATCTCAGGTCTTGGATCGCATCAATGGCGCTGCATAGTCTTTAGGGACCTCGGAATGAGTATCCCCAGGTGGAAATAGAGGATAAAGAAAATAATTAGCGTAGCTGCTGTTCATAGTGTATTTAAACGAGATGCAAAATAGATGTGTTATAGATGAAAATATCGGTTAAACGCATGCGCTTGACGCAGAAGTATAAATCAGCCTTTACACGTCATGCTGGTGGTGTAATAAACATGATAATTTTGCTAATATTCGATTCAAATGGTCTCATTTAATAGATTTTCCTGATATGCTTATTAAGATTTGCATACAAACTATGCACATTAGTAAAATTGTATTGCTAGTTGAATTGAACTTGTTAAAGTAAAAGTGAACATGTACATACTTTTCCCCTCTTTGTTGTAGTTTTACAAAAAAAGAAAGATATTGAGAAGAACCATTGCCAGTAAAGTCACTTAAGTTACCCAAACTGCTTTCTGCTGTTCTTACACTATTGGGACAATACAATTGGTTGGGACAGAATAATTATTTTTATGCCTATTATTTGTAGTATTTTCATAGCAATTTAAACTCCCCCTTCAATATGTACAACAAGAAACAAAAAGCTAGAGTTTTGACTGCATGTACTCTGTGGAAGAATGACTGAGTGTGTGTCTAACGCTCGGCCATACACACAACAACCACAGATATATTTCAGCAGCTGAGTGACACGATAAACTTGCTGATTTGCATTATCACTGGTGACAGGTAATGCTTGAAATATAAACGTCATGTCTGTTGTCCTAAGAAGCATCAATTATGTCAGGTTTCTTGTTACTTTTTTTTGTGCTTGAATGTTAAAACGGCCCTCCTATGAATTGTCAGTCACTGAAATGGCCCCCTGCCAATTTGAGTTTAAGACCCCTGGTGTAGATAAATGTAATTTAATAAAAGAAAAACTAAATCAAACATCAGAATAAGAAAAGGCTTTAGTGCCAGATATGTTTACACATACAAGGAATTTGTCTTCGTGACAGAAGTTTCCACAGTAAAACAAAAAACAAAAAAAAACAGTGACAGGACAAAACACAGATAATAAAGGAAGTTGACAAATGTACATATAGTTATATTACTATATACACAATACTGTATGTATACGTTTGTTAAGTCGTGACGTATGGAATACTGTTTCCAAGCCGCTACTCATTTGAATTGAGAAAATATTCATTTATGACTTTTTAGTCATATCACACATTAAAGTGAATTTTATATAAAATCATGGTGTACATGGAGTCTCTGGACTTGCTGCATCACAGACACCAATATTTTAACAATTTATAAAAAATTAAATCACTTTCTGGCCATCTGAGGCATGGAAATATATATTTTCGAAAGTATTACATCGCTTTGTAAACATTTATTATTACCATTTGTTGAGTCTCCCCATACAGTTTGATAGAGCGCTTGGACCCGGAAGCCGGGTGGGTGGACAAGTGGATAGCCATGTTGTGTGCAAATTGAAATGTAAACCAAGGATGCTGTTAAATAAATAAGTATATATGTCTATAAATTCTGTACTGATCCCAATTATTTGAACTTTTACAACCATAAAATCTTCTTTTTGCTTCTTTTTAAGAAAACAAGGTACAAGTTGTAAATTAACGTTATGCCACAAATACTGTAGAATTAGCATATGCATGTACTGTAGAATACCTTTAAAGGTGCAGTATGTAAGTTTGACACCCAGTGGTTGAACTAGGTATTGCACTCCTGGATCAAAACAAACGCAGGTTGCCAGATTGAGGACAGGAGCGTGCGATTTAAACCGTGTTCTATATAAAAGCAACGGCACCCGATAAAAGGAATATTTTCTGTGTTAAAAGAAGTTTTTGTCCTAACCAACACCTCAAATTGATATACTAGAAACGGTTTCTATTTCTCACAGGTGAACAACAGAAAACTGACAATGATCACCTCAGGTACACCTCATGTGCTTTATTCAGTGTTAAATGCTAATAATGTGAGTTTGAATGCCATTTCACATGACATTTATTGCCATACTACTGAAAGCAGCAGCAGATAGTTCACCTCAGATCTTGAAAATAAAATAAACCGTTTGAATTTAACTTTAGAACTGTGACTCAGTGCAAACCAACAAATAGCAGTGATTCAGCATCTACATTTAATAATGTTAAAGGTTTAATATGCAATAAATAGATTAAAAATCTTACCATTTTGTGAGTGAGTGCATATTCTGTGCTTCTGAATGTCTGTATTTAAATTTCTGTCGGGTTTCGTCTGGTGCAAACAGCCAAATTGCTTGTCACTGCAAATCTCATCATGTAGCGTTGTTAGGACACGGGGTTACAATGTAACCTGCTCACCTAATGTTTATGTTCATAATATTTATATTATTTGCTAATTAATAACCTCATGTGGAACTCTGAATCTGCGTCTCATTTCGGAGTCTGCTACTGTCCACCGGAGGTCGCATTTCGATCACGAGTGCATGCTTTCAGAGCCTTTCTGAATGAATGAATGAATAAAATAGCGGTTTTCCAACAAGGCAACCCGGGCTGCTGAAATATAATTGGCTAAACTGGCAGTGGGCAGGTTAAAAGAACCAAAACAAAGACCGCCGTTTTGGCACAGAAAGCACATTTTCAAAGCAGAAAAACTGACTTCAGCATTGTTTTTCACATAAACAAGAATATTTACTTAGCATGTTTCTTAAATATCTGCAAACATATTATGGTATTTTTATGCTTTAGAAGAGTCAAAAACTTACATACAGCACCTTTAAAGGTCCCATGAAATTAAAATAAAGTTTTTTACATGTTAGTATCAGTATTGTTAGTTTGTAAGATATCTATAAGCTACTGTGCTCCAAAACAGTGACAAAAAATGGATCAACGGTTTTATTCTCGTCACCTCATACTTCAGTTTCTCATGAAATCATAACCAATCAAATGCTCTCTAGTATCTGACATGCCCCGCCCCCTTCAAGACACTTCTCATTTGCTTTTTATTTGATGCGCTTGAGCTCAACCACTCTCACTGGCAGAGCTGTGAGGAAAAACAAAACACTATTGGCTGGTTTGTTTTTTTTTGTCCCACCCTCTCTTTCTGTTTCGCTTGAGATTATGTCAAACATTGAATAAAAAAATGCACATTTCAAAGCACTTTACAGGACCTTTAATATTACTCTGATCAGTTCTACATAAAAACACCAGCAGAGGGCAGCAAATATCCTCACATTGAACTCCATTATTCAATATATTCAACAAGCTAAAACCATCTCTAAATGTCACAACAGCTCTCAGAAACATTAGACAAAAAAAAAAAGTGAACAATCACTTACCCATGACACGAGCGTGAACTTTGACCTTCATACACACATCCTCTTTGCTCTCGCTAAGAATCTGCACCTCCTCACACATCACTCCCTCCTGATGGGCCATATATTCACACGTCACCCTTAGACCTCCTGAATAAACACACACACACAAGCACGCACACACACACACACACAGTCAAACAGTAAGAACATTTATTATACACGCATATACAGATTCAACATCATGAACTTTACTTTATCTCACAGATGAACCTACATGAAAATACTAATGTTTTTGAAGCATACACTGTAAAATATTTCACACAATTCATTTATTTTGTCCCAACACAAATAGATTAAGTTAACGTAACAAATTTAAGTAGATTGAACATAAAACTTTAAGTTTCCCCCCCTAAAAAATATCCAGAATTGTGTTGATTCTGCTCATTTTAAATAAGTAGTTTGAACAAGCAGCAAAAATCTTTGTGTGTGTGTGTGTGTGCGTGCGTGCGTGCGTGCGTGCGTGCGTGCGTGCGTGCGTGCACTTGAATTATTATGTTGTGGTAATTCTATGGTTGCTACGGTAACACAACCACTATAGCAATATAAACAACTGGCTCAATGCTGTAGTTTTCTACAACTATAGGGTATATTATACTACAACACACCACAGTGTACTGTAGTACAAACTAAAGTACAGTGCTCAGCATATGAGTACACCCCTCACAAATTATCTTTTAACTTAATATTTGCTATAAGATGCTAAACAATATTATATTTGTACATATACATTAAATTGGTTCGTACAAGCCTAATCTGGAGCTAATCTAACAAAATAACAATAAGTATACGTTACCGAAAAATATGAAATAAAAATTTTGAAAAGAGGAAAAAGAAAAAAGAAACAAAAACAAAACATGTATCACGCTTTATGATAAAATATATCGCGCTTTATGACATGGCTCGTTATCCTTGTGGAAGTAGCCATCAGAAGATGGCTCATAAAGGGATGGACATGGTCAGCAACAATACTCAGGTAGGCTGTGGCGCTGACACTATGCTCAATTGGTACTAATGGGCCCAAAGTGTGCCAGGAAAATATCCCCCACACCATTACACCACCCCCACCAGCCTGAACCGTTGATACAAGGCAGGATTGATCCATGCTTTCATGTTGTTGATGCCAAATTCTGACCCTACCATCCGAATGACGCAGCAGAAATCGAGACTCATCTGACCAGGCAACGTTTTTCCAATCTTCTATTGTCCAATTTTGGTGAGCTTGTGCGAATTGTAGCCTTAGTTTCCTGTTCTTAGCTGACAGGAGTGGCACCCGGTGTGGTCTTCTGCTGCTGTAGCCCATCCGCCTCAAGGTTGGACGTGTTGTGCATTCAGAGATGCTCTTCTGCAGACCTCGGTTGTAACGAGTGCTTATTTGAGTTTCTGTTGCCTTTCTATCAGCTGGACCCAGTCTGGCCATTCTCCTCTGACCTCTGGCATCAACAAGGCATTTGCGCCCACAGAACTGCCCCTCACTGGATATTTTCTCTTTTTCGGACCATTCTCTGTAAACCCTAGAGATGGTTGTGCGTGAACATCCCAGTAGATCAGCAGTTTCTGAAATACTCAGACCAGCCCGTCTGGCACCAACAACCATGCCACGTTCAAAGTCCCTTAAATCACCTTTCTTCCTCATTCTGATGCTCGGTTTGAACTGCAGCAGATCGTCTTGACCATGTCTACATGCCTAAATGCATTGAGTTGCTGCCATGTGATTGGCTGATTAGAAATTTGCGTTAACAAGCAGTTGGACAGGTGTACCTAATAAAGTGGCCGGTGAGTGTATTGCCTATATTCACTGAGAAATGGATAAAAATATTAATTTTCAAAATGGGGCGTACTCATTTAAGGTGAGCACTGTATACTACAGTATTTATTACTGTTTATCAGTTCAATATAGTTAATACACACAGTAATGCTGTAGCCTAACAAAGTGTTGTAAATACTATTATACAGTATAATATACTTTTACATTAGTATGGTTTAAAACACTATAGTATTTATTATAAATTACTGTGGTATTTTTTGTTTTCATGTGGGAAGGATTGTTTACCTGTGGCTCACACCAGTTTAGGAATGAACGAGGTGGTAGAAGTGTATCCATTTATGGGCACATATACAGTCTGATATCTATATTTTTCCTTTCCTTGTAACACGCACACACAATCCATCAGCACAATGGGAAATGCATTAAAGCTGCTACGAGCTGTAATTTCAGCATCACAGGTGGCATTATAATTTATACACTTAGCCCTGCCCAGACATTAACGCCATTGGTCAAGCGCAAAGTATAGAGTGCATTAGTGCCCGCCCATTTTTGTTAGTACAAAAAGTATTTTTCCATTTATTTTCTATTCATTCCATTCATTTTAATGTCTTTTTTTAAAGCACTAAAAGCCATTAACTAAATGCAACCAGCTATAAACCACAATTTGAAGAAAAGAAAAAAGGAAAAAGGAAAAAAGGACTGTGTAATTAATGTATTAATGAGGAAAAGAGTTGAGAGAAGTGCTGCGAATGACAAACCAATTCAGAATAACAAATGTAAAAATGTCATTTAAACTTGTTGGTTATAACTATACATTGCATAACAGTATGCATATAATATACCTATATATGACATTAGTGGAGCTTCATAGAAGCAGGCAGAGCTAAAGAGCTCTTCCCATGCTTTGCTCTGATTAGTTGAATTTTCTACACAGCATCATGGACAATGTAGTATTCCTGCGCAATGTTTTGGATGTAGTTTTTCTGCACAACATCATGCACTCTCAGAAATAAAGCTACAAAATCTGTCGCTGGGGTGGTACCTTTTCAAAAGGTACTTTTTTGCTCCTAACAGGTCCTTATTAATACCTAATTAGTACAACTCTGTACCTCATAGTACCTTAAAGGTATGCAAGTGCACCCTAAAGCTACTAATGTGTAGCTGTTAAGTACAAAAGTGTACCTTTTGAAAAGGTACCGCCCCAGTGACAGTTTTTGTACCTTTATTTCTGAGAGTGTGGATTATGTCGTTTTTCTGCACAACATTGTGGATTACGTAATTTTTCTGTACAACATCATGAATTATGTCTTTTTTCTGTGCAACATTGTGAATAATGTAGCTTTTCTGCATAATATCATAGATAATGTCGTTTTTATGCACAATATCATGGATAATGTCGTTTTTCTGCACATCATGGATATTGTAGTTTTTCTGCATAATATCATGGATAATGTCGTTTTTATGCACATCATGGATATTGTAGTTTTTCTCCGCAACATCATGGATAATGTAGTTTTTCTGCACAACATCATGGATAATGTAGTTTTTCTGCACAACATCATGGATAATGTAGTTTTTCTGCACAACATCATAGATGATGTCGTTTTTACACATAATATCATGGATAATGTCGTTTTTACACATAATATCATGGATAATGTAGTTTTTCTGCATAATATTATGGATAATGTAGTTTTTATGCACAATATCATGGATAATGTAGTTTTTCTGCGCAACATCATGGATAATGT
>CAIGQV010000818.1:32238327-32249429 GCA_903798115.1 Danio jaintianensis | reverse complement strand
ATCATGGATAATGTCGTTTTTATGCACATCATGGATAATGTAGTTTTTCTATGCAACATTGTGGATAATGTCATTTTTCTGCGCAACATCATGGATAATGTAGTTTTTCTACGCAACATTGTGGATAATGTAGTTATGTACATTACTCAGGATAATGCATTTTTTCCAAGTCTGGCTGCAGACCGGGTGCAGATGTAAGCTGATATTGCATGCAATGCTTTTAATGCATACGCCTGACCCTACCCCTCAAAGTGACGTCACTAGCTCTATTGAGTGCATGTGTCTGAGATTGCATGTGCAAAACTATTGATTTTTTCTGCAGAACATCATGGATTACATAGTTTTTGTGTAAGATATCGTGGATAATGTAGTTTTTCTGTGCAACATCATGGATAATTTCATTTTTATGAACAATATCATGGATAATGTATGAGCAAAATTGTGAATAACAGTTTTTCTGTACAATATGCACAATATCTTAGATAATGGAGTTCTTCTGTACAATATCAATGTATATTTTCTGTAAAACATCATGGGTATTGTAGTTTTTATGCAGAATATTGTGGATAATGACATTTTTAAGCACAATATGGTGGAAAATGCAGTTTTTAAGTCCATCTTTACAGATTTATCAAGCTATTGTTAAAAAAAAACCTGTATTTCACATAGAGAAAATGAATGCCATCACGTACAAGTGTTGTTTTTTTAAATCCTGTAACAAGTTCAACCTTGACGATCATAACTGCATTATAAAAATGTAAACACTGAAATTAAAATCACACACTTGACCTTTCATTTCACCAGATGTCTCTTAATATTATAAGCTACTCATCCAGCCACTGAATAACCCATAAATGCTCGTTATTTCGTTATTTAGCTGCTGATAAGTGCATTAATTGGTCACTCCAATAGACTCAAATGTTTATTTCAAAGGCAAAGAGTGTTTTTATAAACATGTCGTGAGCAGATGAACATCATTCAAGTGCTCAGCGTTCAATTTTGTATTCAAGAGCACTAAACGCACAGTGATTCACGCGCGCTAAGGATTCTTTTGTTTGCCGCTGATCATAAAGCATTTGCTTATTTGTACACTTCACAAACTCTTAGAAATAACTGGTTGAAACTGGTTCTGAGGGCCCTTCACTGGAGTATCCTGTATGACTCCCAGATGGTTTTATTCTTAAGGGATGTATACTGTGAAGCTATTTACTAGGCTGTTGGGTGTGGATGGTGCAAATTTGTCGTTCCATTATGGCCCGTTTTCACTGCGTGGTACAGTACGGTACGGTACCCTTTTAATGGCCGTTTCCACTGTCAAAAGGTACCAAAAAGCGAACTGTACCATACCACTTTTGGTACCACGACAAAAGGGTACCAAAAGGTAGAGCTAGACACGCAGCTGAATGCTGTTGGTTTACAGAGAAACGTCACTAGCTCGTGCACAAGCCAGAAGAATGAAAACAAAGGAAGCACCATTTTTAAATACACATCTAAGACATTGCACCGTAATAATATATACATATAATAACGAGCCATGGTCGACCCAAGCTCAAACAAACCTTGTAGTCATCTTGATAAACAAACAGCCACAAAGCCAAAAAGAGCAGAAGCTGCAGTGTGTCCTGTTGTTGTTTACGAGGCAGTCTAAAAGCGTGAGCGGTTTCACTTTCTGGAGAGAGCTCGGGTACGCGTCTATATTTGAAATAACAAACTTCTTGAGCTGATGATAACAATATGCGCGTGATTATTGATGTGCTTCTGACATCCTTTCAGAAGCGGACAAACGCGAGAGTGAAGCGTGAAAAAGCAAAAGAGCAAATGATTCTTTCAGCAACCTAAAACATGAACAAACTGCCATGTTTAACTATGATCATCACCTTTTGGACTATTATGAACTCGGAATGACGGAATTACTTTTTAACAGGGGTTACATGTGCTGGTGCAGATTAAAGATACAGATGAGAGGTTTGCACTGACTGTGGGCTATATGTTGCGTGTTGTTTTTGAACCCAAAAAGGGCCTAAACGTATGCTGTGTGTAGTTTTTCTGTAATTGGTAACACATCGGAGACTGTAAGGCTCTGTATGTGTTCATATATGTTGCGTTTATTTATTTATTTTATATAATTGCAGACGTTACAGTAGGCCATCATTGATCTGCAGTTATAATCAAATCATGTTCATAGAAAGGTTAGTAATGAACATTTATACACAAGTATTTATGTGTATAAAGCATCTGTTTAGTGAGAAGTGCTTCTCATATGATATGTGAACGACCCGTGCAGCTTTACTTTGACATTTCCTTGAGTGAGAATGAAGTCGACTGCAACTTTCTGTCGTACACCACCCCCACCAAAAGGGTACCATTGGTATTTTTTGGCAGTGGAGACACAAGCCTGATAAAGGTGACCCGTATCGAACCTTACCACTGTTTATACTACTGTTGAATGCTCAATTCTGACCGGCTAATGAACATTCTAAGGTGTGCATTTATTTTCATATAAAACACACAGCTAATGTAGTAGTTCCATATCACTACGCTGAATGATTGAAGTTATTTCCAATGTATTTTCCATTGAACATGTTTGTATTTTCGACAACGATTAACTGTGTTATTTAGCGGTTGTTATCTCTGAATCAAGAAGAAGTGGTTCCAACACTTCTTGAAACTACTTAAAAGTACTTGAATTTCAGACATATGGATTTAAGGCCTGGAAAGTTCTTAAATTAAATTTGTTTATGGTTTTATTTCAACAATTGTACTCAATTGTCAAAAACAGAACGAAAAAAAAAAAAAATCTTAAATAAAAAAAAAACGTAATAACACTGACATTTCATCAATATTTCAGAAACCGCATTTGAATATCACCGTTATTGAATTCGACAAATTTGATTAAAGTTCTTTAACCATGACTTTTTAAAAAGGTCACACTTTTGAAAAATTACTCTGACATTTTTAACGTAAATATTAAGCGTAAGTGAAATGTTAAGTATGCCTAACCCCTGCGCTGAGTAACACCTTTCATAGCGCTACATATGCTGCGGTATGAATTACAAATTATCTGCTGTTCACGAAAGTGTGGGAACCCTGCGGATTATCATAATTGGATTAACCAATCAGAATAGAGTATTCCACACATTACTGAAAAAATAAATGTACTTGTTTGTCATGCCATTAAGCACATTTAAATATATTACATTTACATATACTGGGCGTCACTGTGGCTCAGTGGTTAGCACTGTCACCTCACAGCAAGAAGGTTGCTGATTCAAGTCTCAGCTGGGCCAGTTGGCATTTCTGTGTGGAGTTTGCATGTTCTACCCGTGTTGGCGTGGGTTTCCTCCGGGTGCTCCAGTTTCCCCCACAGTCCAAACACATGCGGTATAGGTGAATTGAATAAACTAAAACTGGCCGTAGTGTATGAGAGTGTGTGTGAATGCGAGAGTGTATGGGTGTTTTCCAGTACTGGGTTGCAGCTGGAAGGGCATCCGCTGTGTAAAACATATGCTAGAATAGTTGGCGGTTCATTCCGCTGTGGCGACCCCTGATGAATAAGGGACTAAGCCGAAGGAAAATGAATGAATGAAATTTACATATTTAAACAAAGACATGATATTTCAGCTTTGAAATACAAATTAAAATCAAGACAGTATATTTAGTCAATATTGTAGCGGGAATAGGGTGGCAAAACTGAATCCTAGCAATAGCAAAACCCCCAAACTAACTTCACACTTTATCATCAATGATCAGAGAGCTCGTACCGTCTGAAGACAGCGTTAAATTGGTGATCCGGAGGTGAGGATTGGGGATTGGTGCAGGACACACATCTTTCCCCAGCTCTGGGACCTCAGGCAGTGTGAACACGATCTCATATCGGTGCTGCGTTTTCAGAAAGCCCACCTGAGGACATAGAGAAGAGTAGTGTGGTTATGAATGTTAGTCTATTGTTTAGCGTTTTAGTCACGATATCGTGGATAATGTAGTTTTTTTGCGCAACAATGGATAATGTAATTTTTTAAGAATGAATAAGAAGAATTTAAGAAGAATAACATGGTTATGATTGGGTATGACAGTCATATAACACCTTAATCGAACTGTTACCGTTTTGTAGTACTTTTCAAATACTGTGAAAATGTCCTTGCTCCGTTAAACATGACATAAATTGAAAAAATATATAATCAAAAGCATCAGCACAACAATGACCATTGGTATTTTTACTAACGCCCATTAACAAATATAAAAATATATTGATATTTAAAATATTGGAAAAATCATTAACTATCGGGATCTTTTTTTTTGCCACAATATTTTTATTTTATTTTATTTTCAGATTTTACACATTGAAATACAGCCTTTCACAATCATACAAAATTATTAACAAGCACAACTTTGCTGCATTTTCTAAATATACAAATTAAAAAAGTTAAAGGTGCTGTATGTAAGTTTTTGACTCTTCTAAAGCATAAAAATACCATAATATGTTTGGAGATATTTAAGAAACATGCTGAGTGAGCATTCTTGTTTATCTGAAAAACAATGCTGAAGTCAGTTTTTCTGCTTTGAAAATGTGAGTTACGTGCCAGAACGGCGGTCTTTGTTTTGGTTCTTTTAACCCGCCCAATGCCAGTTTAGCCAATTATATTTCAGCACCCCGGGTTGCCTTGTTGGAAAACCGCATATTTCATTCATTCAGTCAGAAAGGCTCTCAAAGCATGTGTCCGTGACCGAAATGCGACCTCCGATGAACAGTACCAGATAAGCAATTGGGCTGTTTGCACCAGACGAAACACGACAGAAATTTAAATACAGCCATTCAGAAGCACAGAATAGTACACTGCACTCCAGTGAAATGGTAAGGTTTATAATCTAATTAATACATATTAAACCTCTTTAACATTATTAAATGTAGATGCTGAATCACTAATGTGTGTTGGTTTTGAGTCTAAAGTTCAATTTCAAACGGTTTTATTTAATTTTCAAGATCTGAGGTGAACTATCTGCTGCTGCTTTCAGTAGTATGGCAATAAATGTCATGTAAAATGGCATTCAAACTCACATTGTTAGCATTTAACACTTAATAAAGCACATGAGGTGTACCTGAGGTGATCACTGTCAAAGTTTTCTGTTGTTCAGCTGTGAGAAATAGAAACCGTTTCTAGTATATTAATTTCAGGTGTTGGTTAAGACAAAAACTCCTTTTAATATGGGAAATATTCCTTCTATCGTGTGCCGTTGCTTTTATATAGAACACAGTTGAAATCAGCCTTAAATCAGCCTTTAGGCTCGATAGTCAGCCTGTTGTTCATAAATCTGACAACCTGCGCTTGCGTTTGTTTGATCCAGGAGTGCAATACCTAGTTCAACCAGTGGGTGTCAAACTTACATACTGCACCTTTAAAAAAAAAAAAAAACACACAAACAAACAAACCAAACAAACAAAAAAATGCTCCTCCCGTTTCGGTTAGTGGTAACCTATTCAAAAGTGACTTTTATCATCATACTGAATACAAACTATCGGGATCTTACTGTAAAGTGATACCAAAAAGACCTCTTTTAAAATAATAATAATGAATTCTAAATTTCATGAGGAGAAGACTATAAAAATCTATTAACATAAATCTATTATGATCCACTGATGTAACTCTAAAACATCAGTCAGATTAATTGTTCATCTGCCCATGAAATGTAACTTTTATGTTTTTCTGACGGCCAAAAGCAATAAGGAGAGCTGAAAAAGTGGAAAAGCCGGTGACAGAAGTGATGCCAGGAAACTATCAGACTGCATCTGTGTCTCGGTGATGGATGACAGAATCCAATAATGTCTTATCAGTGCAGGGTCTCATAAAAAAAAAAAAACACAATAATCAAACAGATGAGAGACGGTCCAGAAGTCCAGCTGGTTATATACTGCTCTGCTGCCTCCATTTATGTACAAAAAAATGTATTCTAACAAAAAATGAAAAATCTAATTTGACCTCCAAAAGCAAAACTTCAATGTTATCAATGTTATTCAACCATAAACAGAACCACAAACTGGCTAATTATCCATTAATACAACAATTACAAGAAAAACTAATTCTTTCAAAATATTGCCTCAGTGATCATGATTTAGAAATAAAGAAAGAAAGACATAAGAAAAAAATCCAGGGCTTTTAAACAAAGAATATGTAAACAATCTGACATGAATCAAATAAAGGATGAGAAACACTTTCTTCATTCTTACTCAAATACAAAAACAAACAAACAAGAGAAACATTTTCCCCACAATTTGAAACAATAAATGATTCATTCTTTTATCTAAATGACTAAATTAATCCACTAAATTCATTTGATTTATTTTAAATACTATATACTGTTTATAACTGTAAATATTATAATATTAGATGTATTGTCTGTTTATGTTGCTTTTTTCATTCATTCATTCATTTTCCTTTGGCTTAATCCCTTTATTCATCAGGAGCGCCACAGCAGAATGAACCACTAACTTATCCTACATATGTTTTACACAGCGGATGGCCTTCCAGCTGCAACCCAGTACTGGGAAAAACCCATACACTCTCACATTCACACACACTCATACACTACGGCCAATTTATTTTATTCAATTCACCTATACCACATGTGTTTGGACTGTGGGGGAAAGCACTGGGACTCGAACCAGCGACCTTCTTATGTTGCTTTTTCTGTCATTAATTGTATTACTTTAATTATGTAAATATTTTCCATATTTTATACATAGTTTAAAATGCTTTAGCAAAACTGTAAATAAATGTCATGCCGATAAAGCAAATTGAACAGAGAACTGAACAAAACCTCTATTGCTTTAAACCAACATTCAAACCATTATCAAACAAATATATGTTCTACATTTCCAAAGTACAAACATTCATTCATCTTAGTCCCTTTATTTATCAGGGGTCACCACAGTGGAATGAACCACCAACTATTCCGGCATATGTTTTACGCAGCGGATGCCCTTCCAGCCGCAACCCAGTACTGGGAAACATCCACTCATTTACACACATACACTCATACACTACGGCCAATTCAGTTCATCCAATTCTCTTGCAGTGCATGTCTTTGGACTGTGGGGGAAGCCAGAGCACCCGGAGGAAACCCACGCCAACACGGAGAGAACGAGCAAAATCCACACAGAAATGCCAACTGGCCCAGCCGGGACTCAAACCAGCAACCTTCTTGCTGTGAGGCGACTAACCACTGAGCCAAGTACAAACATAAAGAATACAAAAAAAAAAAAAAACACTATATATACACATTCAAGCCCAAAATTGATATAAAGTTACTTTTATTCTACCAGCAAGTTCTTTTTTTTGACTGGCAATGACACAGGCTTCTCCCAAAAGATAATCAAACGATGTACAAGAGGCATCATTGTGGGGAACAAAATATTTCTCAGCTTTTATCTACCTTTAAACAAAATGTGGCCAGCCCAAAATTATTCATACCCTTTGCAAACTGTCATAGTCTATGGGAATATCCAAAGTTCTATACCATTCCAGGTAGTGCAAGCGGTTCTAAAGCATCCTAATGACTCATATTCATTAGGAACAGCAGTTTTAATGAACTCAACAGGTAAAAAAAACAGAAGCTTCGTGCAGTTGGTTTGTGGACAGTCATGGCTAAGACAAAGAAGTGAGGACCTGCGGCTGCGCATTGTGGCTGTCCACAACAGTGGCGCCCCCAGAAAATTTTCACCAAATCTTGGGGTGGCACACAAAAAAATAATGAATTCAGTGTAATGTTATATTTTTCATTCATTCATTCATTTTCTTTTCGGCTTAGTCCCTTTATTAATCTGGGGTCGCCACAGCGGGATGAACCGCCAACTTATCCAGCATATGTTTTTTACGCAGCGGATGCCCTTCCAGCTGCAACCCATCACTGGGAAACATTCACACACACTCATTCACACACATACACTACGGACAATTTTAGCTTACCCAATTCACCTATACCGCATGTCTTTGGACTTGTGGGGGAAACCGGAGCACCCGGAGGAAACCCACGCGAACACGGGGAGAACATGCAAACTCCACACAGAAATGCCAACTGACCCAGCTGAGGCTCGAACCAGCGACCTTCTTGCTGTGAGGCGAACGTGCTACCCACTGCGCCACCGCGTCGCCCATGTTATATTTTTGTTTCTAGTAAATTAAATAATTTGGTTTTAATTCATTTAATTAATTACTCTTAAAATATTGCAATTTATTCCTTGAAATAATTCAGCAAGTACATGTGCAAACCAAATAAAAATCAATATTTAGTTTAAAAACACTTTTCAGGTCTGTTATTTTTCACATACTTTTATTGTACAGCATACAGTATATGCCATGTCTAACATTAATGAAGATAATTAATAAAACAGACAAATGAACAAACTGAACAAAAGGCATTACTACATACACACACACTCACTATACGGACTCTAATAATATCATTTATCCATATTCCTTTTTGAGCCACAATATTATTAATACAGCTTTTTCTATTGATGTACCTTTTTGCAAAATACATGCATAAAATCTTTGAGATTTCTGGCCCTTGTAAGTCAACAAGCAAAACAATGGAGGTGCTAAATAAGCTAAATTCTGAAAAGCGAATTTCAAAATGCATTTATTTATTATTTATTTATTTGGATTAGTAATTTTCAATCTAATAAAACACAATTTTTCATTTCAAAAAGAATAATTTCTTAATAATAAGTGTACAATCTTGTGAACCCAAAGTTGTGTTTCCTCTCTTGTCGTCAAACAATACTAAACAACTTATGTTATAAGAACTTTAGCCTTAATTTTTTTTTTTTTAAGATGTGTAGTAATCAAAAGCGAAAGTTCTGTAAAAAAAAAGCAAAAACATTAAACAATGCAAACAAAAATGACCTAATTCCGAGCCCTGTTAAGTAACGTTAACACATTTAGTATTTAACTAGAAAGGTTAACAGAGAACATAGAATAGTATGACATCATGTATGACATACATACCAGTTGCTGTCTGTTAAAGGTGTGCACGTGCTGTCAACAACTATCGGGGAGGGGGAGGGGCAGTGAATCAGCTACTTCGGTGGCACCAATCAATCCACTATAATTTAGCGGCTGCATTTTATTTATTTATTTATTGAAATATTGTGAATTTCCGTAAGTACATTTAAATTAATAATATCAACAGCAAAAATCATATTGGGGTGGCCAGAGTTTACACAGGGGTGGCCGTGGCCACCCCTTGGAGGCGCCCCTGGTCCACAAGTCAGGAAAAGGCTATAAGACCAAATCAAAATGTTTTGAAGTTTCAGTGGCTATAGTGCAAAGTATTATTGAAAAAAAATACGTTCCGCACTGTGAAAAATCTCACCGGACGTGGTTGGAAGCCAAAAGTGACACCTGAGCTGGCCAGGAGGATAGTGACAGAGGTAAAACAGAATTTAAAAAAAGCATCTGCTTGTGGAAAAATCTCACGGCAAGGCAGACAGTCCAACAAATAGTGCTGGGTTTCACTGACGCAGATTGAGGTGAACATCACTTTTACAGAGAAGGCAAATGCTCATCTGGACAAAAAAACTCTTCTGGTCTTCTGTTTTATGGTCAGATGAAACAAAAACTGAATTGTTTGGCCACTTCATTTGGCATAAAAAAATAAAAAAAATAAAAAAAAAGAGTAGCCTTCAATCCTAAGAACACCATTCCCCTGTCAAACATTGGGGTGGGAACCTAATGTTTTGGGTGTGCAGCCGGTGGACCACGGAACCTAATCACAGTAAACAGCACCATGAAAAAGGAGCAACACATCAAAACTCTCAACAACAACATCAGGCTGTCTGAAGAGAAACTTGGCCTTGGACACCAGTGGACATTTCAGCACAATAATGACCAAAAACACACTGCAAATATGGTGAAGAAATGCTTAGCAGACAAAAATATTAACGTTCTGCAGTGGCCCAGCCAGAGTCCTGACTTACACCCAATTGAGAATCTGTGGAGGGAGCTAAAAGTCAGAGTGATGGCAAGGAGACCCTCCAACCTGAAAGAGTTGGAGCTCATCGCTAAAGATGAATGGGCAAAAATACCAGTGAAGACATGCAAAAAGCTGGTCAGCAATTATAAGAAGCATTTGATTGCTGCAATAGCCAATAAAGGCTTTTCTATTGATTATTGAGAAAGGTGTGGATAATTTTGGACATGCCACTTTTGTTCAAATCTAAATAGAACAAATAGCTGAGAATTTGTTTTTTCCACAATGATGCCTCTTGTATATTGTCTTATTGTCTTTTGGGAGAATCCTGTGTCATTTCTGGAGAAAAAAAAACAACTAGCTGGTTGAACAAAAGTAACAAAGTCAAAAAAATTGCCTGGGGTATGAATCATTTCAGGCTTGACTGTATATAATACAGATGTTTATGAGTTATTTTACATTATTGATAGACGAGAGAGAGAGAGAGAGAGAGAGAGAGAGAGAGAGAGAGAGAGAGAGATAGACGTCTGTGATGAATATGGCTCAGAAAATGACACCCGCTGTGGGCTGAATGTAATGTTTGTGTATCTTGTCTCGTAGATATTTGCAAGTAGGAGGAACACAAACACTGACTCTCTGTGAGATCAAATATGTTCAGAAAGTCACTGCTCTCACAATAACAACAAATAACTTGTGTCGAAGCTACGCCATTAAAACATGTTAAGAGTCAACACGACATCAAAACAGACCCGTTTTATTTCATAATTCCCATTTCCTTTTGAAAGAATAACAACAACACAAAAAAGAAATTAGGTTTAGTCACAACAACATTGTTAATATAACAATAAAAATAAGCAAAAAATAAAAATCAATAAATAAAAATCTGTAAAAATCTACTTATAATTAAAAAAACACTAGATTGTTTAACACAATATTTGAATCCACAAATCAACACAAATATACAAATATTATTAGGTTAAGATAACTTCAAATGATTTGTTTATTTGTAAGTGTTAAACACATTGGTTAACAGAAATCCAATTAATATAATCTGAAAGTTAATGATTTTAATGAAGATAATGAACTTATCACACACACACACACACACACACACACACACACACACACACACACAC
>CAIGQV010000818.1:32200005-32238317 GCA_903798115.1 Danio jaintianensis | reverse complement strand
CACACACACACACACACACACACACACACACACACACACACACACACACTGCATAGCATAAATGAGCGCACCCCTTTTTATAATGAATATTTTTAGCCATTTCTCATATAGACAATACTATATTTCTGATCAAGTCAAGAATTGTATATTTATACAAAAGTTCTGTCTGGTTCTTGAATCTGACTGGTTGATAGCCGTGCAATATTCTGCCAGTAACAGCACTTGTACTGCCTCTTCACCCTTCACCCTCGTGTATTACTCCGCCCACATACAGCGACAAGCAGAGGACACTCTACAGTTGGACAAATACTGCTGCTTTTGGGCAACATACTGTACTTTTGAGGCTTTTTTAGTTGTTGTTTAGTTGTTGGCCCAATGTAGTTGTTTAGATTGCAACTATGCAGTTTAGTTATAAGGATAGTGCCTATTTTAAATATTTATAATTTCTGAGAGACAGCGCGTCGGCGGCCATTAGCCTGTCTTTGAGCAAAGTCGGTTGACTATGTTCATCCACAAGATGGCGACAGAGACCACATAATAAGCCTTTAGAGAAAACAGCGGAATTTCAAACTACAGCTGATTATTAAACAGGTAAATGACTTTCTAAGTCGATCTCTCTCTTTTGTATGTTGTAGTGCTGTATTTATACCATAGTAATATTGTGATCTCCTGATTGCAACAGAGAAATACTGGGAGATATCTCTGTAGACTGATGGCATTTCATACAGTTCAGCCTTATAATCTTAAAATGTGAGCAAAATCACCTGTTTTGTCATCACTTTAGACATTACGCTAGAGAATCATTCAAACACTAGCTCTAAAGTGACGCTGGTGAATTAGTAATGGTTTCTGCTGTTCTGACGTCAGCTCCAGATGTGAAGGAACGGCGGAAGAAAGTAGTTCCTCTTATAAAAAGATTTTGAGACTCTCCGTGTTTGATTTTCTTTTTTATATACACGATTATGTCATTGAACTGTTGTATAAACGCAATATCACACTCGTAGCAGTGCGATGTGGCTGTATATCGTCACTGGTGGGGCACAACGCACGCCTCCCACCAGTGCCAATATACAGCCACATCGCACTGCTACGAGTGTGATACATATATATATATACATACCCTCACTAATTAAACCTCGAGAGCAATGAATTTCATCTAAAATTTAGAAAATGTGTTAAAAATCACCATAAAACAAATTCTTTTTTTACAGAATAATGCATTGTTTATTAAAAATTTAGTTAAAAAAGTCTAACTGAGCTTCAGTTGATTTTAAAAGCAGCTGTGTCCTTGCGAACATTCTCTGACATGCTGACCTGCGCTGCTCACGTGTGCCTCAGATCTGTCTTGTCATTTCCTGATCCTGTTTTTCCTCTTCAAACCACCAGAAACAGCTGGAGAGGCTCCTGGCACCAGTTCTGTCGCTGTTATTTCACATAATAATGAGTGAAAATGAGCACTGTGACAGAAGGGAAGAAGCCAAGCTGAGAAACGAACTCAATGTTCCTCCTGTAGTATGAACTCGTATTTGTGACCAATGTAAGAAATTAGTCTGCCTCGACCCAACTTCCACTTCATTTCACAATTGTGTTCTTTGCTCCTTTCTTAACAAAGAGGTTAATTATCATAGAGAGGAGAGTTCTTCGAGTTAAATATTTCAATAATACCTTTGGGTCTACCAAATATCTGGGAATGGAAGAGTATCACTTTTATTGCTATCCTTAATTTCCATTCAAAGCGAAACCTCATTAAAATGTTAAGTGGGAAGATGAATACTAAACGGTATAAAATGTGTAAACGAAAGATGATCGGGATTCTTCCGACTCCGCTGAATCCGAAGTGCTGTCTCTACTTTGTAACTACTACACTGGACTAAAACTTTTTTGTTTTTTCTTCAAAACGTCCTCATCAATTTTTCTTACACCAATAAATAAAGCTAATGAAGCTATCCACATTTTTATGACCCATGATGCTTTGCATAGATTATAGGAGTAACTTGCATTAAATTGTAAACAATCGGTTAAAGGGATAGTTCACCCAAAAATGAAAATTCTGTTCACTCAATTCATTTAATCACCGATAACCGGTTTCAGACTTTGAGTTTCTTTCTTCTGTTTAACACAAAAAAATATATGGTGAGAGAAGCACGCGAGAAGGATGTTAAATTATGCAGAAATATACACAGCTGCCTCTGATGGATTTACAAGAACTTACACATATGGTCAAAAATGTACACAGCAGATTCTTTGTTAATTTGTGAAAACAAAAACTGCAAGAAGATGTAGGCGACACTTTCTTACAATCACTCCTAGGGTCGTCACGATACTGGAATTCGATACCAATCGGTACTGAAATTTTGAAAACGTCCATTTCCCGCAAACATTTAAGCGCTGTTGAGCGCGTTCTTAAACAGCACTGATTTGCCATTGTGTTCACGTGCTCAGCAGAAATTACTGTGATTGGCCGTGAAGGTCATCAGTTCACCGAACTCACCGATGTTTACTGAGTGTAACCACAGATACAGGGACACTGGAGCGTTTTAAAGCCGCGGTTCATCAGCAGATTGCTCGTATGTCAGCTCATAGACAAACCAGCTGATTTTGAAACGCTCCAGTGTCCCTGTATCTGTGGTTACACTCAGTAAACATCGGTGAGTTCGGTGAACTGATGACCTTCACGGCCAATCACAGTCATTTCTGTTGAGCACGTGAACACAACGGCAAATCATCGCTGTTTAAGAACACGCTCAAATGTTTGTGGGAAATGGATGTTTATAAAATTTCTGTACTGATTGGTATCGAACTCCAGTATCGTGACAACCCTAATCACTCCATTGTGCATTTATAAAGTGTGCTTCACACAGGTGAGTGGGCTTGACAAACCACCTGTAGAAACACTCATCTCTCTATAAAAAATAAAAATAAAAGAACATTCCCCAATCCCTACTCTAGCACTTAATTCTCTGAACACAAACAGCTCCTTGTATAATTAGCACATGCAAAGTCACATGCAAAAAAAACATGCTCTGACCTTAACCAGGAAGTTGCCATTGGACTCTGGTATCACCATGACAACGGAGTCATGCAGTTTTTCGTCGAAGTGCACATGTGAGTGAGCGGCGGATGCAGGTTCCTCTGCGAAGCGAACACCACCCGTCTTTGAAGACACTGCATGGAAAACAAAAAGCAGAGACTTACAGCTGTACTAATTACTCGCACGCACACACACACACGCACACACACACACACGCACACACACACACAGACTGAGAACATGTTCAGCTTCTAACCTTGCAATAATTATTCAAATCAAATTCGCCCCAATCTGACACCTGAAAACCCTCAAAGGCCTTCAGTCTGGAGCTTTTCATTTCTGCAGTCATTGACTTTATTCATACTGATTTGGGATTTAAAGGGATACATCAAAATTCTCAACAACATCAGGCAGCCTGCAGAGAAACTTGGCCTTGGGCACCAGTGGACATGTTAGCACAATAACGACCCAAAACACACTGCAAATATGGTGAAGAAATGCTTAGCAGACAAAAATATTAACGTTTTGCAGTGGCCCAGCCACAGTTCTGACTTAAACCCAATTGAGAATCTGTGGAGGGAGCTAAAAGTCAGAGTGATGGCAAGGAGACCCTCCAACCTGAAAGAGTTGGAGCTCGTCGCTAAAGATGAATGGGCAAAAATACCAGTGAAGACATGCAAAAAGCTGGTCAGCAATTAGGTCGGAGTGATGGCAAGGAAAAAATATGAAGATTTACTCATCATTTACTCTCAAGTGGTTTCGAACCTTTATGAGTTTCTTTCTTCTGTTGAACACTAAAGAAGATATTTTGAAGAAAGCTGAAAACTTTTTCCTGTAACCATTGACTTCCATAGTAGGAAAAACAAATACCATGGTGTTCAACAGAAGAAAGAAACTCAAAAAAGTAAAGGGTGAGTAAATGATAACAATTTTTATTTGTGGTTGAACTACTACTTTAAACTGTTGTTTTTTCATCCATTTATTTATTTGTTTATTTATTTATTTATTTTTGCGGAATACTCTTTAAATTTAAGTCTGATTTAAACTAGTTGAAAATCAAAAACATTACTGTAATTAAAAAAAAACTAAGCAATCAATCTAAAAGGTGATTCAATCATCAAATCACTTACATTTACCATGGTTTTACTAGTAACACTAACAGTTACTTTTAATCAATTCAGATCTATTGGATTGTCCTTTAATTTCATTCTTTTATCAATGAAATGGAGAGTTAATACAAAATCAAACATATTTCTAACAAGAAATTAACAATAAACATTAGTTTAGTGGTGAATTAATGTAAATAATTTAAGAATAATTTAAGTTAAATGAAAGAAAAATAAAAGAAATCTTAGCAATTAGCTGAAACAAAACAAGTTTATGCATCTTAGTTAAGTATATTAGTTTATATTAAATATTTTCAATCTATAATTTTTCATAACCCATACCACAGAAACCATATACTGTAGATACTGTTAAATTTTAAATTCAATTCATCTTTATTTCTATAGTGCTTTTACAATGTAGATTGTGTCAAAGCAGCTTAACATAGAAGATTATAGTAAATTGAAACAGTGTCAGTCCAGTTTTCAGTTTAAGTTCAGTTTAGTGTGGTACATACATACACAAGTATATTTCAATCAAATCAACAAAACATCTACATATATCTGCATAAAACTCAAAAATAAAAAAAATATTTCAAGCAGTTTGAAACGGAGCGGGATAAAGCACCAGCTTGATCTAACAAATGTTTGAAAAATGAGATTTTTGCCATTTTTACAGAAGATCCTGCTTTTTTTTAATGATTTGCTCGATCTGCAAGCTCGAAATACTGCTATGCTGTCAAATGTGCATTTATAAGAGAGAAAATGTGTAATATTATTAATATTTCATGTGTGGTGTTACTAAATCAGTCAATCTGAAGCCCAGGAAAAGACCAAAATAGGATTTTATTTTAAAACATGCTCCAACATTTTTTTTAATTCACATCATTTTTGCAATGCACAACAACTGTAATGCCCCAATGTTTTTTTATTGAACTTTCGGGTAAAAACAAATTGAAAATGAGAATTCAAGATGCCGCTGACAGCAGGAAATGACATTATGACACAAGTATGCAGTTGGCAAACAGAGAGTATGTTTTGGACTGAACAACACTAATACGACTGATTTCATTTATATTTGGCAAGTTTGTCCCAGTCTTTCTTTCCCACAGTATTTATTACTGGTTTCATGTTCACTAGACATGAACATTTATGTAAGATTTTTTTAAATGTTTCTGCTAGGGCTGGGCGTTATGACGGTACATATGGTTGAAGTCAGAATTATTTGCCCTCCTGTGAATTTTTTTTTCTTTTTCAAATATTTCCCAAATGATGTTTAACAGAGCAAGGAAATGTTCACAGTATTTCCTATAATATTTTTTCTTCTGGAGAAAGTCTGATTTGTTGTATTTCGGCTAGAATAAAAGTGTTTTTAATATTTTAAGGTCAATATTATTAGCCCCCTTAGGCAATATTTTTTTTGGATTGTCTACAGAACAAACCATCATTATACAATGACTTGCCTAATTACCCTAGTTAAGCCTTTAAATGTCACTTTAAGCTGAATACTAGCATCTTAAAAAAATATCTAGTAAAATATTATGTGCTGTCATCATGGCAAAGATAAAATAAATCAGTTAATAGAAATGAGTTATTAAAACTATTATGTTTAGAGATGTGTTAAAAAAATCTTCTCTCCATAAACAGAAATTGGGGAAAAAATATACAGGGGGCTAATAATATATGAGCAATAAACACTCCGTGTTTAGATTTTTTTTTTTTTTTTTTTATACACACGATTATGCCATCGAACTGTTGTATAAACGCAATATCACACGAGTAGCAGTGCGATGTGACTGTACATACTTTAGAGCTAGTGTTTGAATGATTCTCTAGCGTAATGTCTAAAGTGATGACAAAACAGGTAATTTTGCTCACGTTTTAAGATTATAAGGCTGAACGGCATGAAATGCCATCAGTCTAGAGATATCTCCCTACAGTATTACAGTATTTCTCTGCTGCAATCGGGATATCACAATATTACTATGGTATAAATACAGCACTACAACATACAAAAGAGAGAGATCGACTTAGAAAGTCATTTACCTGTTTAATAATGATTTGATCAGCTGTAGTTAGAAATTATGCTGTTTTTCTCTTAGGGCTTATTATGCGGTCTCTGTCGCCATCTTGTGGATGAACATTGTCAACCGTCTTTGCTCAAAGACAGGCTAATGACCGCCGACGCGCTGTCTCACAGAAATTATAAATATTTTAAAATAGGCACTATCCTTATAAATAAACTGCATAGTTGCAATCTAAACAACTACATTCTCCACTAAAAAAGCCTCAAAAGTACATTATGTTGCCCAACAGCAGCAATATTTGTCAAACTGTAGAGTGTCCTCTGCTTGTCGCTGTATGTGGGTGGAGTAATACACAAGGGTGAAGAGGCTGGACGAGTGCTGTTATTTGCAGAATATCGCACGGCTATCAACCAGTCAGATTCAAGAACCAGACAGAACTGTTGTATAAAGTTATATATAAGTATATATAGTTACCATTGAATGAAATGTGTACCATAAAATAATGTTTTATTTACATATTTATATTTTCAAATTAAAGTTTCCATTTCACATAACTTACTTGGTATATATTTGATATCTGTGAGATGTTACCTGAGAAAGGTTTATAATAATAATGTCTAGGGATGCTCAAAATAACCGATTAACCGTTAACCGAAAGGGTGCGTTTGTAACCGACTAATGGTATCAGTTAAATGATTAAAAATATTATTTTATATATATTTTTTAAGTTTGGCTGCATAAGGGACCGATCACAGCGAACACGTTTTTTGCGTTGAGAGGCGCATCTTTTGAATGGTTTACTAACAGCCGCGAGTGTTTTGCACGCTGCTTATGCGTCCTGCACACCTCGCATTTTTGCCGTTGTGCACTGTGTGCTCGCAGTTGAAATAAAAGGCAACTCTAAAGCGAAAAAAGCGCGTTACGTCAGTCGCGTATTTTTCATTATTCAATCAAATGAAAGCAGAGGCGGGGTTTCCATTGAGGTGACAGCATTGTTTGTGTTGTCAAGACGACTACGGAGAACTTTTAATGATGGAGGAGAGACTTGTGGTCGCTGTTTCAAGTTATACAGAGCTGTTTGACTTTACAAATCTTGAATATCACCATGTTATTAAATATTACAATTATAACAAAATTGACAGCAACACTCGCGCACAATACGGGTCAGCTGATTCAGTCGTTTCCTAATGACATAAAAAAAAGCGCACCGCGGTTCTGTTTTTCTTGTCATCAAATAGGCAGTGTGCCTCGCGTTTTTTAAACGGAAAAGCGCATTCGGTGTGATCGGCCACTAAATGTGCAACACATATTTGTTAACTCGCGGGACGGTAACACATGCAACCACACGTGCCTACAACACCTTTGCTAAAGAAGCAAAATGAAAGAAGAATAGCCTATTGCAGTTTGACACAGACGATTTACCAAACCAGCGCTGATGCTGATCGCCTCTGTCCTGGATCTGCGTCATAAACGCAACAAATAGGCTATAGTGTTGATAATTTAGTGTACAACCAACAAACCAACCTTTTTTCCATTTGGAAAATTACAGTTATGAATAGTTCTTATAAAATAAAAATTTTTAAAATAGCCTACATAGCCTAATCTACGAATCAAACAAATCCAAAGATTTTCTTGATTGTTGCATAATAACTCCACACCAAACTGATTCTTTAATGTTATAGCTTATAAAACATGTATGCAAATGAATGCAATATCATATGTAAACAACAAAATTGTTATGTGCTATAGTAGCCTATACTTTTCAAAAAGTCAACATATGAGCCTTAATGTTCATTGTCATTGTCTTTCATCACACGCAGCGCGCACACATGAACCGCGAGTGAGAAGAGTGAGACAGAGGAAATAAGTCATAATCATAAGACATAATCTTTAAACTAATGACTTCTATTAAAAATGTTGACAGAGGTTTTGTGATATAATATTAACAGCGGAGCATAAATTAAATGCAGATTTTCCGTGGAGCGATCGATTTGAGGTAGCCTGATATTTTTATTTGACGGAAGAAAAAAAAACATGATTGGAAAAAACAGCCTATGCAGGTTCTTAAAAAGGATTCAGTCAGTGTTTTTGTTTTAATTTTTTCATCTAAATGAAAAATATCTAGGGCAGGCCTATTTATTTTATTCTTTTTATTTATTTTATTCTTTTTTTCTATGCTGTTGGAAACACTGCAGGTGCGTGAAGATGCTCTGTTATGTTCTGTATGCTGCTGTTCGCATGTCAAAAAAAAATCAGTATTTTAAAATGCAATATTTAATGTGTCACACAAAATAGACACTTCAAATTTGTTTTTTTAATTAAATAATAATTTAATGTTAATCTGACCAGTTAACGGTTAATATTCGGTTAACGAGCGGTGGTTGTCGGTTGGCAAAATTAACCGAAATGAGCATCCCTAATAAGGTCTGTTTCACATAAAACTGTGAAATGTGATTTGTTGTTTATCTAAAGTCATATTTTGTTTACTATATTTATAAGGTTAAAAATAAAATACTAAATAATCAAATAAGATAGAGTCATTTTCTTAAATATTCAAGCTTATTTATTATATAAAGCCCTTTTGTACATTTTATAGAAATAACTCCTTTACAAAAACAACAACTATATAGTGAAAGATATCGTTATGGTAAAATAAACATTCTCATACCATGAACTAAAAGTTTGGTCATCCCGCTCAGCCCTAGTTTCTGCATTTAAAAACAGCTAGCACAACAATACGCATGCAGGAAATATTTAAAACTGGAATTATTTATTAAAGTGTGTATAAATGTACTGTTGCAGGCTGTCTAGCGCCTATATAGCACATGCAATGCTAATTAAAGCAGCAGCACTAAAAATATCAAAACTGAAAATCCCTGGCAATGCTCTTCTCTTTTAATAAAGCTGGTAATGAGAGCCTCAGGGTTGAGCTTCTCAGACACAGATCAACCAGTCCTGAGCTAAAGTGCAAGATCAATGCTAATTCCTCATTTGCAATTCATTTGTGGTGCAGGATCAGGGTGAAACAGTCTTCCAGAAAGCACATCTTTATTAAGTACACTTCTTAAAGGGCACCTATCATGCAAAAATCTACTTTTTGAAGTGCTGTTTGGACAGAAGTGTGTGTAGGTATAGTGTGTCTACTGTCATATTGGAGTGATAGAAACAAAACAAGTCTCTTTTTTAAATTTCATGACGTTAAAATAGGATCTAAATCAGAGCTATTTTATTTTAAGGCGCACCACAAAGGAGTGTGGTTTTTCCTGCCTGATATTGATTGACAGGCCTGTATTAACATGTCTCCATAGTAATGCGTATAATCATTGTCCGCAATTAAAAGATCTGTTCAACTCTCTGTGATCATCTGCACCTCAAGAAGCAGTAAGTGATACACTTTGTGTTTTTCATAGAATTTTGAACTATACTTTGAGCTACGCAATTCATAACCGCTGGAATCAGCACATCTGCATAGTGAACAACTATAAACGAGGACACAACAGGAGTTCTGCTATATAGATGTTAAATCAGGTCTATTCTGTACAGTAAAATAGCTATAATGACCTCTGTACAGCAGCATATTTACACATTTGGTGGACATCCTGTCACATTTGTCATGAGTAGATGGACAAAAACAGCACAATGTGTTAAACATGCGCTGTGTGAATATTGTAAAAGCATTTGTCTGTGGCTCATACATCTTACTGTGACTGTGGGTCTCTGTTTCATTGTGTCTGGGTTGCTGTGATTTTGATGTGTTTATCCTAAAATCTGACCCTGGTTATCCTTCTCTGAAGTGAAATGTCCCGAGAGTGGGCAGGGAAAACCTATTTTGAGTGGGTGAGCAGAACCAGCTCATTTGCATTTAAGGGCACAGGCGCCAAAACAGCTACAATTCCCTCTGACCCAAAAATGGACATTTTCAACAGGGTATGATGGGTATTTTGAGCTGAAACTTCACAGGCACATTCTGGAGACACAAAAGCCTTATTTTACATCTTGTAAAAAGGCCAAAATTGGAGCCCTTTAAAGCAGCACTATGTAAATTTCATTTAAGCATTGATCAATAGCTGACTAGCACTCTGATGATTGAACATGTTAAAATGTTTTCTAACAAAATAAACCAATTAAAACCAGTTTGTGTAGTGAGGCTATTGTGTTCATGTTTAGGTACACTCTCAGAAATAAAGGTACGCGAGCTGTCACTGGGGTGGTACCTTTTCAAAAGGTACAAATTTGTACCTAAAAGGTCCATATTAATACCTCAAGGGTACATACTAGTACCTAAAAAGTACAAAAGTGTTCCTCTTAAAAACAATTGGTACTAATATATACTTTTGAGGTACCAAAATGGACCCTTTAAGTACAAATGTGTACCTTTTAAAAAGGTACCACCCCAGTGACAGCTCGCGTACCTTTATTTCTGAGAGTGTAGATCAGGTAAATATGCTAATCTGACAATGCAATGCAATCTCACAGCACTTTGTAACTTTGATTTATTGGCTAATTTGGATGAATTTGTACAATCTTGTTTGTACATTTTAGTACACTGAAAACAATGATGTCTCCGAAACAATTTATATGAACTGTAATCAATTTATATGAACTGAATTTAAACAAACAAATCAAATTTAGCAATGTTCAACTTAATTTGTTTGTTTAAATTCAGCCCAAATTAATAGTTTTCAAACACTTACCTTAAAAAAATTTTAGTAAATCCAATGAATCATCTTTGAATCATTTATTTCGATGTACGATTTGCTCATCCTCCAATGGCGATTGGGTTTAGGGGTGTGGTTTGTGGCCACACCTCCTTTCAAAAATCTTATGAAAACATAGGAAATCATAGGAATCTGTAAAGGCCGTCTCAGACTACAGGAGTTTTAGCCCGATTTATGCCCGATTTTCACCTCCTGAGAATCGGAGATGAAATCTTGTCGAGGACTTCAATCGGTTCCGATTCTCGGCGCAGATTATCTGGTAATGTGAGCCGTTTAAAGATAGAATCTCGCACCTTGCGATCTTCTAGAACACACATTGGAGCCTCCCCGATCATATCAAACATGTTTGATATCCAGGATTATAACTCGGGCTGATCACGGCTTTGTTGACATCAGTACCTTGACAATAGCCAATGAGAAACGTGTCTGCGAGAAGGCGGAAGTCCCACCGGATAAAATGTTCTTATGGACCTGGTAACAATGTTGCATTTGAACTGACAACAAGCTACAATAACAAGCTATAAATAAAACAGAACTATAGCAGTGCAACTTGTAGCTCACCAACGTTACAGATAATAAAGCAAATTAAGTTATTACCTCCAACTCCCACTGAAGAACAGATCATTCATGCTGGCCTCGTCTTCCCAACCACTTTCTCATCCACACGCGTTTGACTTTGCGCTTTTGTTTCTTCTCGCTACGAATTATTAGTATCGATACAGCGAGTTGTCTTGTTACTCTATCCATTTTGACAAACGTTAATTCAGTTATTCCGCAATGACGTGATGCGCTCCCTCGGGCACAGTTATCTTAATAATATCTTGTAGTGTGTGTTGCGCCACGGTTTTCAAATCTCGTAGTGAGTGCATGATTAAGATTTAAGTGAAAACATTCGGCGCAGATTCTCCTCATGTGTGTGCTACAACCAGATTTCATTTTGGTTAGGATTTTAAAACTCCTGTAGTCGGAGTCTGGCTTAAGACACTTTTCTGACAATACATAAATTAGTTATGTTTTCTCATAAGATCAGACTGGATCTGAAGCTCAAGAAACATTTCGGATTAATATTATAACGTTTGTGCAGATTAATAGTTTTGATACATTTTGTTCAGGACAGGGAGGTCAAAAGAACAATATTTACTTGAAATGCCAATCTATTGTAACATCAAATGGCTTTACTTTCATTTTAGTATCAAAACACACACATCTGGACAAACAAAGCACAAAACCCACTGAAGAGAACATCAGATTTGGGGATTTGCCCTTGTTTTTCACTCTAAAATCCTCTAAATCTGTTCAAAGCCTCTGCCCAAAAAAAAAAAAATGCTTTTAGTGCACTTTGAAAATAAGACTTTATTATATTTATATATGTTTTACTATTGAATCTAATCAATTTAGATCAAATAACAATAAAGATAACTTTGAATTCTTGGTGATCAATACATTCTGAAGTTTATTAGAGCATCACCATCTGGTGCTAAGGTTTTTTGCACATTGCTATCATGTGGCTAGGGTGTTCTGGTCATTTCTTGCACTTTCATTTATATTTTTGAATTTGTCCGGCACTTTTATACAAAGATCACATTGCATATGTTTAATAAATGTATGCATTTCCCTGGGTATCAAACCCATGAGCTGTTTGAGCTATGTTTAAGTAATAGTGTGCAATGTTTATGCAATAATATAATAACTCACATTCAACATGTGAACGTAAGTTATTGTGTATATCACCCACTTTGCAAAAAAATGTCTTGAGTCTTGAGAGTCTAAAAGCATTGGCTGTGTGATGAGGCCTATTAGAATGCAGTAATATTGAGCCTAAAATTCAAGTTATTCATTCATTTTCTTTTCGGCTTAGTCCCTTTATTAATCAGAGGTCGCCACAGCAGAATGAACCACCAACTTATCCTGCATATGTTTTACGCAGCGGATGCCCTTCCAGCTGCAACCCATCACTGGAAAACACCCATACACACTCATTCACACACATACACTCTGGAGCACCCAGAGGAAACCCACACGAACACAGGGAGAACATGCAAACTCCACACAGAAATGCCAACTGACCCAGCCAAGGCTCGAACCAGCGACCTTCTTGCTGTAAGGAGACTGCGCTACCCACTGTGCCACCGAGCTGCCTAAATTCAAGTTATGATAGAAAAAAATATTCATGTATACATTTTTTTTTAAAAATATTTCTAAGATATAATATAGTCAAATAATATCACAAGCAGAAATACAATCAGTGCCTTCAGGACATTGCGAGTCCAATGGTTCTTGAGATAAAAAAAGAATTTTATTTTTTTTTATTTTTTTTGAAGATGTGTATTTTCACAGCAAAACACAAGAATCAAAGCAAATAAATACCTTATGTTTTGAGAAAATCAGCAAAAAATATAAATCTGTCATTTTTAGGCCACAAATATAAAAAAAAGTCCCTGCAAAATCTTGGAGGGACTGGTACAATGTTCCTGAATATCAGCAAGTGAATGGGACTGCAAATTTTACATAGATTTAATACAACCGTTCAACAAACAAAAAGTCATTATCGAGCGAGATACATTTTAAACAAAATATTTTACCTTTGTCAAGTCAAAAAGCAAGCAGCCATTAAAATAAGAGCATTTGTGCATCTCAAACATTCTCTTGAAGAATAATTTCAATTTTTAACAAATGATTCTTTGCTTCAGTTATAAATGAATCATCTAGTTTGAACGAACTGTTAGGCTAGCGCAGGTATCGCCACCTACTGGCAGCTTTATTGCCATATTTATTTTTCCACGACGACAGGCCATAAAAAAAAAAAAACATACTTTAATCAGAAAAATACTAGTTAAAGTCTAAAGATATTCTAAATATTATACAGTTCACAATATAAAAAGCTGTATTATTTAAGGAATCATTTACATCTATAACATAAACAGTAAAGGAATGCGGTTCAAGAGGTTTGTTTTTAAATCACAAAATCATGGGAAATGAAAACAGTGAAAAACTGCGGCAATGACAAGATTGTGATATTGCAGACATTAGTTACAGGTTGTCAAATAGACGTCTTATCACACCTAACCGTCGCATGTTCCTGTATATGATGGTGTTTTTATATTTCTAAGATATGATATAGTCAAATAATATGACAAACAAGAACACAATCAGTGCCTTCAGGATATTGCGTCCATTGAGTTCAAGGCTCTTGTATTTTATTTTATTTCAAAAAATATATAAATAAAAAAAATAAATTGACAAGATCTTTGTGTATTGAACAAACGATTCTTTGATCCATTCAGTCACTTGCTTGATTTCTAAATGAATCAGCCATTTTGAACGAACTGTAACGCTAATACAGGTGTCGCCACCTACTGGCAGCATTATTGCCTTATTTATTTTTCCATGACAGGGCATAAAAACTAATTTCAATCAGAAAAATACTAGTTGTCAAATAACCATCTTATCACACCTAACCATCGCATATTCCTGTATATGTTTGTGTTTTCATATTTCTAAGATATGACATAGCCAAATAATATGACACAAGCAAGAACACAATCAGTGCCTTCAGGATATTGCATCCATTGAGTCCAATGGCTCTTGTAATTTAAAAAATAAAAAAAAAAATAAATTGACAAGATCTTTGTGTATTGAACAAATGACTCTTTGATCCATTCAGTCACTTGCTTGATTTTTAAATGAATCAGCCATTTTGAACGAACTGTAACGCTAATACAGGTGTCGCCACCTACTGGCAGTTTTATTGCCATATTTATTTTTCCATAATGACAGGCCATGAAAAACATACTTTAATCAGAAATATACTAGTTAAAGTCTAAAGATATTCGAAATATTATTCAGTTCATAATATAAAAAGCTGTATTATTTAAGGAATCATTTACATCTATAACATAAACAGTGAAGGAACGTGGTTCAACAGTTTTTTTTTATATCACAAAATCATGGGAAATGAAAACAGTGGCAAATAGCAGCTATGAAATGAATGTGAGATTACAGACATTAGTTACAGGTTGTCAAATAACCGTCTTATCACACCTAACCATCGCATTGTGTGGGTAAAATAAAGTGTGTAAATCCAGGGTGTCATGTCGGCCCTGAAATGAGCGGCTATAGACAGACGTACTGTGGATCACATCAGGGACTCTCTGGATCCCTGCGCCAAGAGTAAAAATAAATGACATTTTACATTCAGAGCATGTCTTGCAAGAGGAAAGAGAGCAATAATAACAAATGAAAAACCAAAGTGTTGCCTAGATGCTTCACACTCGAAGCTAATGCATCAATAAACATTACATTATTGTTGCTTTCAACCAAAGCCGCTTGCAATTTGGCATATAAAAGCCAAGTATATTCGCACTACACAACGTTAAATTTAAAGGTTATTATACACAGTTGAATTCAGAATTATTAAACACCCTGTATATTTTTTTCAACACATTTCTAAACATAATAGTTTTAACTCATTTCTAATAACTGATTTCTTTTATCTCTGCCATGATGACAGTACATAATATTTGACTAGATATTTTTCAAGATACTAGAATTCACCTTAAAGTTTCATTTAAAGGCTTAACTAGGTTAATTAGGCAAGTTAGGGTAATTAGGCAAGTCATTGTATAATGATGGTTTGTTCTGTAGACAATCTAAAAACAATATTGCTTAAAGGGTCACGAAACACCAAAACACATTTTTTGAGATGTTGACAGTCATATATGTGTCCCACGTTGCTGAAAACACTCTTAGGACACATTGGGATATATTTAGCTAACAAGTGAAAATTGGTTGTTTTTGCGTTATTTCGAGCAAATTCGTTCTTCCGGTTTGAAAAGAAAATTTGAAGGTACGTCACGGCCATGCGATCACTGTGTAAAATCCAGCGTGGAGACTGGCTGTCTGTACCGGCTGGTACAACGTGACGTCTTTGAGTTTTCATCATTAATTCATGAGAAAGACTTGGTTCGAATCAATCAGCGTGCTCTATTGTGAATGAGGCGCAACTTCATTAATATGCATGATAGCTTCGAAGACCTGTTTTTACCTGTTACAGTGTTTAGACGGCAGAGAGACGCCATGTTGTGTTGCCAACCGTAATTAAAACAAGTGGAAGAAGAAGAATTATTCGGAGACATGAGTCATCAGTGTTGCGTTTATAAATGTGCCGCAATGAAGGTTTTGTTTCCATTTTCCCGGGATGAGGGCACCGCTCGCGTGTGAATCCACATGTGTGGAGTACAGTGGTCTGCTAACACGCGACAAAAATATGTTTGTAAGGATCATTTTTTACTCAAGAGCTTTTAGCATCTGGAAATAGTGAAATCCAGATTTGCCACTCCTTTTAAAAAAGACGAGGTTCCAGTTGGTGTTGATTGTCCTGTCTCTACAGATTTGGTAAGTGTGTGATCAATGTTCTTTGTTTATGTTTATTCGGATGGCAAAGTAAGTTAGTACCGTCAGCAGTACTCTTTCAGTTTTTAAAGACATACCTTAGTCAAAATGATTTAGTTACTATGTTTACAGTACGTTAATATCACTACAATATTATGGACTGAAAGATCCGCTGTAAATGCTGCTCTCCGAATGTAAACACCTTAATCAAACTATTACCGTCATGTAGGATTTTCGGCGCATTTTGTGACAGTATAGTCTATACACACACGGCTGTTTGACTTTATTGTTTGCACCTACGAGTCTCTGCATCTACCGAAAAATGTGGAGGTGTTTTTTTCGGAGGTGTTCATTCAGTATGGGGGCGTGCGAGAGATCTGCAGAGTGGATGGCAACATCAACAGCCTGAGGTATCAAGACATTTGTGCTGCCCATTACATTACAAACCACAGGAGAGGGCAAATTCTTCAGCAGGATAGCGCTCCTTCTCATACTTCAGCCTCCACATTAAAGTTCCTGAAAGCAAAGAAGGTCAAGGTGCTCCAGGATTGGCCAGCCCAGTCACCAGACATGGACATTATTGAGCATGTCTGGGGTAAGATGAAGGAGGAGGCATTGAAGATGAATCCAAAGAATCTTGATGAACTCTGGGAGTACTGCAAGAATGCTTTCTTTGCCATTCCAGATGACTTTATTAATAAGTGATTTGAGTCATTGCAGAGATGTATGGATGCAGTCCTCCAAGCTCATGGGAGTCAGACACAATATTAACTCTTTTTCCACTGCACCATGACTTTATATTCTATACTGTACATTATTTCTGTTAAGTGACGAGACTTTTGTCTAAGCAAAGTCAGACCTTACTGTCCTAATTAAATAATTCAAAATCAAGGCATGATCATATTTTATTGTGGTAAAATAAGCGTAATCTAGAGGCCTTCGCCTTTCATATAAGCCACTTCTGATACCAAATGATCAACTAGACGTCAAGTTATTATTTGTTGTTCCTAAAACTTGGATAGGCGACAACACTTTTGTCAGGTAGTGTATATAGTTTTTTATTATTGACTTATAGATGTTTATTTTCTTGATTTTTTTTCTCTTGTTCTGGTAAAGCATTTCCTTTAATTTTGTCTCTGTTTTCCTTCTCAAAAGTCCAAAGATAATCATTTATTGTATAGTTTTGTACTATCATTTTATAGAACAGATTTTTTTTTTCTTGTAAAGCATTTGCTGACATGCATACATAACATACATGTGACTAATATTTGGGAAGTATAAGATGAATGGGGAGGGGAACACTGACACTGCTGAAACAGGAACACATTTGTGGAAGGAGTGACCACATTATTGGCTCCATTTCAGGGCTTAAGAGAGCCCAACTGTTTGACCGATGTGGAGTGCTATATAAACACTCTCACGCATGATGAATAAACCTGCTAACCAGAGTCTCATCCTCTACATGACCAAAACATGGCCATCTGAACACTTCAAATACTGGAACAGAGATGGGAAATAGGGCTGCAAGATATTGATAAAACTTGATATTGCAATATTGTATTTTTCTGCAATAAATATTGCGATATGAATACAGTTTGGCATGATTGTTTGACAGTTTACTGGGGAGCCTAACATAACGAGTCGAAATATTTGAAAAAGAAAAAGAAAAAAAATATATAAAGGAATTCTACACATGTACTGCACATCAATAATGCAACTAAAATAGGAATACTCCACATGTCTTAATTCAATTTGTGTATACGACGATTATGACTTTCAGCATATCTAAAGTGCTATTCCATCGCATGCCTCTGAAAAAAGCTGTTACGTCACACTAACCCAAGCAACCGAGTGACATGTGCAACACCGAGGCCAGCCTGGGTTGCCAGGTGTGTGCAAAGCACTTGATTTGTGGTTCAAATCCAATCCTGCTTTCAACTTTCAGAATCAGAATCAGAATCAGAAAGAGCTTTATTGCCAGGTATGTTCACACATACGAGGAATTTGTTTTCGTGACAGAGCTTCTACAGTGCAACAGAATTACAGAGACAGGACAAAAAACAGATAATAAATATATTTAAAAAATGAAAGTTGTAGTGAATGCAAATATACAAATTGACAAGTGTATGTACAGGAATATTACTATATACAACAGCAGCTGTTATGTGCAAATTAGCATGTAAAATATGTTGTTAAATAAGTGTTTGTGTATAAAAAGTGTATAGCAGTAGTGATGTTTGTTCCATAATTACTATCATCAAGTGTTCATGAGATGGATTGCCTGAGGGAAGAAACTGTTTCTGTGTCGGGCTGTTCTGGTACACAGTGCTCTGTAGCGTCGACCAGAAGGTAAAAGTTCAAAGAGGCAGTGTGCTGGGTGTGAGGGGTCCAGAGTGATTTTGGCAGCCCTTCTGCTTGCTCTGGATAAGTACAGTTCTTGGAGAGTAGGGAGGATTGTACCAGTGATTCGCTCAGCAGTCCGAACTATTCGACGTAGTCTTCGGAGGTCGGATTTTCAATGCTAATCTCACCATCACGCTCCATCATAACATTACAATCACGGGACAACTTTTCACCTAGACGAGCAATCTAGTCGCGATTTTAATCTCGCGAGACACAAGACCTCATCACACCCCTAATCATTATACAATGGATATGTACAACTAATCATTATACAATGACTTGCCTAATTCCCCTAACTTGCCTAATTAACTTAATTAAGCTAGTTAAGCCGTTATATTGCACTTTAAGCTGAATACTAGTATCTTGAAAAATATCTAGTCAAATATTATGTGCTGTCATCATGGCAAAAAAAAAAAAAAATGAGTTATTAGAAATGAGTTATTAAAAATAAATCTTTTTGTTAAACAGAAAATGGGGGACAAAATATACAGGGGGCTAATAATCCTAAGAACCTCCATTTCATGCCGACATTTACATCACATTTACAGTCTTTTCATGAACAAAGCCTTTCTTATTTCCTGAGATGAGTAGACATATATAACAGATAACCTTCAGCAGGTATTATAGACCTCACTGGACTCATTTGAAAATAAATGGAGCCGTTCTTTATTTGACTGAAACAGAAACGTTTGGCAGGAACCAGAGATCCACAGTCTCTCTATTAAATAAATGAATGAATGAATGCCCGCTGTTGCAGCATTTTATGAAGCTCATCGAAAACTTCCCACAGTAACCATGGCAACAACAACACATCTGGCCCCTGAGAGCCCTCTGATGGAAAGGAAACTGTTCTGGGGTCAGTTTGTGTTTTAAGGTGAAACACTGCTGGTGAAAACACTATTTTTCATGCACAATTTTGTCATTTGTGGCTTTTGCAACATCTAAAATACAACGTTGTGTGTTTCTTTTGTTGCACTTTATTAATGATCAATTTTTATGTTTTATTGTATCAATTACAATACATTTTTGTCCAGATACAATATCATACACATACAAAAATAAGTAACACACTGTTCTGCTTTTTCACAACCAAGAACTAATGACCATAAAAACAATGCAGTAATTAAAAAACAGAGTAAATGTAAAAAATAAATATAATAATAATAAAAAAGTGCTTTATTGCTCTTTTGCTTCAATATCAATAGTGTCAATATAATTCAACAAAGGTTTCCATGTTTTGAAAAAAGATTTTAAAACAGTAGATCTACTAAAATGCTATCCGTTAGCACAGGGGTGCACAAACTCGGTCCTGGAGGGCCGGTGTCCTGCATAGTTTAGCTCCAACTTCCTTCAACACACCTGCCTGAAAGTTTCAAGTATACATAGAAAGAGCTTGATTAGCTGCTTCAGGTGTGTTTAATTGGGATTGGAAGTAATATATGCAAGACAACGGCCCTCCAGGACAGAGTTTGGGCACCCCTGCATTAGCATATCTTGAAAACACAGTCCCTCCCCTGCCGTCCAAAGCCACGCCTCCTGAAATCACGATCGCGCACCTTAAAGATGACCGTAGACAACCCTCTAGATCATGTCATTTGCCAGTTAGAAAACTTTACAGTACTTTATAGTAGTACAATTCTGAACGAAAAACTGTATTACATCTAGCAAGCAAAACTCGTCATCTATGGTCAATATTTCATGCATGCAAGGATCGCTGGTCTCACTCTCTCACGCGCTTTGTCCTAAAGCGACTACTGTATGCTTAGTTCTTGGCCGGCGCCGTGCAGTAATTACACTTATTACTAAGCCATACTTACAAGCTATTTCAGAGCGAATATTCAGAGTAGCATGGTAAACAATATAGGGAGCGCGTCACAGGCTGGCATTGTTCAAAAATGAACCAATGTGAATATAAAACCAACTTCACCTCAGTAAAGCAGGCTAGGTGGAATAGCACTATTTACTGATGTTTTGTTGTTAAACTTAATAAAAATCTACATTATTGATGATGTAAAAGGCCTTACGAAAATAGTCACATCAATCGTTCGTCGGAAGATTTCAGTGGCTGAACAACACTTCTGTGCATATAACCCATTCATAACACAACACACACTACATCAGCTTTGCGTGACTGAAATAGTTTTAAAACATAACATTACCTGACTAACAGAAATACTTCAGGCATGGTGTGATCCTTCCTCCAGCGTGCAAAAGTAACTCCAATAATGATTCAAACGGCGGATCTGCGTGAATGGCTGCAGGTGTACAAATCTACATCTGTTGACAAACAGTTTGGGCTACTTATCAGAATGATGGGAATTATCGGCCCGACAAATTGAATGAGCATTTTTTAGTCTTATGCCTTACCCAGAATATAAAAATACATATAAATACATTTAGACCATTTCCTTTAATCAATACTATTGGAATGTGAAGAGACTTTCAACCAGCACAACAAAAAATGTTTCTGAAGACAATCACCTACTGCACCTTTAATGAAAACCTAATTTTTTTCTCCAGCTTTAAACGTAAAAAAAAAAAGTCTTGTGGTGTGTAATGTGGTGAAAGCAACAACGTCATGTGTTGTTGAAGGCAAATTTGGCCTAAAAGGAATCGCGAACAGTGCTGTTATAGAGGGTTTGGAGTGGCTGATATGTTAAAGGTTTCTTCAAAAGTATCAAATATTTTAGACCAAAACTCTGTCAATCATGGACAAGACCAAAACATGGGAGTGTGATTTGCTGGAGATTGTCGACACCTATTACAAGTATTACTTCTATCTGGGTAAATTTTGGCTAATCTGGCATTAGTTTAGTGTGCTCTGTGTGTCGGGCACACATCAACACATATTTTTAAAGGCCATTTTCACAAATTGAGCTTTTTCTCCAGTTACACACAGCAAACTTTCATTTATTCATTTCATTCCTTTTTCCTTCGGCTTAGTCCCTTTATTCATCAGGGGTCACCACAGCGGAATGAACCGACAACTTATCCAGCATATGTTTTACATAGCGGATGCCCTTCCAGCCACAACCCAATATTCGGAAACACCCATACACTCTCACATTCACACACACACACACACACACACACTACATCTAATTTTGTTTATTCAATTCACTTATAGCGCATGTGTTTGGACTGTGGAGGAAACCGGAGCACCCGGGGGAAACACGGGGAGAACATGCAAACTCCACTGGGACTCGAACCAGCGACCTTCTTGCTGTGAGGCGACAGTGCTAACCACTGAGCCATCGTGTCGCCCCACACAGCAAACTTTACCTTTTATTAATGTCTATATTCTAATGCTTTTTACAGAGGGATATGTTCATACAGTTGAGGATAAATCTATTAGCTATTAAAACTATAGCTATTATTCAGCCTAAAGTGTCATTTAAAGGCTTAACTAGGTTAATTAGGTTAACTAGGCAAGTTCGGTTAATTAGGCAAGTCATTGGACATAACAAACATTGTTTGTTCTGTAGCCAATTAAAAATAATTTGCATCTTTGGATTGAAACATAGCTAACGACTTACATGGTAGAAACAAAAATACTATGAAAGTCAATGGCTGTTTTTTCCAGCATCTTCCTTTACATTCAACAGAAGACAGAAACTCAAACATGATTACCACTGAGTAAATGATGACAGAATGACACCATCCCTAAATGATTAACACACAATGAAAACACTCAAACAGACCGGGACTGGAGAACGCTTTGTGAATGTCTGTCCAGACGAATCTGTAGATGATCTGGCAACCCAGATCATGACAGCAGACCTTCATCCAGCATGAAACTTCATCGCATTCGTAACTAAAAACTAAACGGATGTCATCTTTGTGCCTTCAGACAATACCGAGTGTGGGATTGATTACCACAATAGATGCTGGAAAGGCAGCCGACAGACGGTGTCTTTTGGGTATTTTTTTTTTTTAATTCCCGCCGGCTGTGAAAAAGCTTGATGCACAGTTGTGAAAACAGACGCAAGCTCTCCTCGCACATTTCCTGATAATCAGAAACAGCCCACATGTTCTGCAACTGCTGAGTCACCACCAGCAGAGCAAGAATTCATTATTGTTTTAGCTTTATTAAAATCTCTCTCGAGGTCTCATTCCTGAAAGCGACAAAGCAGCGGGTCGTCGAATAACTCGCCATAAGCAGATTGACATTTTTCGCAAAAAGCTGTTTAAAAGTCAGCATGGCGGGATTATTATGAACAAAACACATTTGAGTTGCCAGATTTCCTTCCAAAAGGGATCTTAACGCTGAAGCTAACATGTTTGGAGATTTGTTTTTATTGTTTTAAAAGTATCAGGATGAAGGCTGCATTTATTAAAATATATTGTTATTGTTAAATATGAATACCATTTAAAAGAACAGGCGACACGGTGGCTCAGTGACAGATACAATTAACACAAAACACTCTTTTCTTGAAAGAAAATTAAACTCCTCTTTCACAAACCGAAAAAATGCGGGATTTGGAAGAAAATTACAGGCTGTAAGTAAAGGGAGATCATTCCTCATTATTACTGTGAGCTCCTCGATGTAAACTAATCTTCCTGTCATCTCTCCTCTACCGTTATACATGGGGGGAGGCTGCCATAAATATTTAGTTGGAACGTAGTGCTACGTTTAAACTAAGTTCAGTGGTGCAACACAAAAATATTAAGTAGTGTGTAAGTTGTAACTTAGTGTCCCTTTAAATCACAACTAGGCTATGTTTTAATTTATGCACTGCTGGTGCAACCGGCCCCTGAGGTGAATTATTTTTCTAATAATTCAATGGCTCGTTGTCAGTTATCCTTGCATAATTCAGTGGACTGTCATCAATAATTCCTTGCATAATTAAAAAAAAACACACAATCACACAATCATGTTGCACTACATGTTTTCTTCAACCTTAAATACCTTTTTTACACAATATCTTGCACAATATTTCTTCTGTCTCATGTAAAAGTACTTGTATAGCCAGTCTTAGATTATGTGTATAGTTTACAGTATAAGTACAGTTAGTGGTGACACGGTGGCTCATTGGTTAGCACTGTCACCTCACAGCAAGAAGGTCGCTGGTTCGAGTCGCAGCTGGGTCAGTTGGCATTTCTGTGTGGAGTTTGCATGTTCTCCCCGTGTTGGCGTGGGTTTCCTCCGGGTGCTCTGGTTTCCTCCACAGTCCAAACACATGTGCTATAGGTGAGTTGAATAAACTAAATTGGTCGTAGTGTATGTGTGTGAATGAGTGTGTATGGGTGTTTTCCAGTACTGGGTTGCAGCTGGAAGGGCATCCGCTGTGTAAAACATATGCTGGATAAGTTGGCAGTTCATTCCGCTGTGGCGACCCCTGATGAATAAATGGACTAAGCAGAAGGAAAATGAATTATTGTATTTAAAAAGAACCATTTTTATCATTTTTTAAAAATTATTATTATTAATTTATTAACTAAATTATTTTTATTGGTATTTAAGGAGACCATACATAGTAGTATATAACACAGAAGAAGGAAAATCACAGACTGTCTCATTTCTCTTATTTTCCCCACTATCCCCTCAAAATAAAATAAAATTAAATAACATTTATTAATTAAAAACAAACATAACCTCTGAAATTTTTTTTTTTTTTAAAGATTTGAGCTAGTTTATAAATAAATGAGTAAATAAGAGTATGAATAAAGCATGGTGGGATTATTATGAACAAAACACATTTGAGTTGCCAGATTTCCTTCCAAAAAGGGATCTTAACGCTGAAGCGAATATGTTTGGAGATTTGTTTTTATTGTTTTAAAAGTATCAGGATGAAGGCTGCATTTATTAAAATATATTGTTAAAATATATTGTTATCGTTAAATATGAATACCATTTAAAAGAACCATTTTTATTATTATTATTATTATTATTATTTATTATTAGGAAACCATACATAGTAGTATATAATACAGAAGAAAAATCATAGACTGTCTCAGTTTTCTTATTTTTCCCACTATCCACTCTAAATAAAATTAAATTAAACGTATTAATTAAAAACAAACACACTCTCTGAAAAAAATTTATATAAAAAAAATTAGCTAGTTTATAAATAAAGTAAATAAGAGTATAAGTAAAGTATTAAATAATATTAAAATTAAATTAAATGTATTAATTAAAAACAAACATATCCTTTGAAAAAAAAAAAATGTAATAAAACAAAATTGAGCTAGTTTATAAATACATGAGTAAATAAGAGTATGAAGTATAACTAGAGGAATAAAGCATAAAGTTTTAAATCATATTTTTGTATTCCTGTGATGCAAAGCTGTCATTATTTCCAGTGTTTGGTGTCAGATTCTGAAATAACTTCAATATGATTATTATGTTGAAAACAGGCCTAAGATTTTGGTCGAAATTCTGATAAATTTTCGTCAAGATTCTCTGATGATCTCTGAAATTTTAACACACTGTAAAAATATATATTTCTGCCTTAAATTTTAAGTTGAATCAAATTAACTTTTCTAGTCATCTCAACTGACTAAAATGTTAAGTTAAACTTTGTATAAAATGTAGTTGAAACCTGATTAAGCTCATTCATTCATTTTCCTTCGGCTAAGGCTCTATTTCAGAGGTCGCCACAGCGGAATGACCCGCCAACTATTCCAGCAAAATGTTTTACGCAGCGGATGCCCTTCCAGCCACAACCCAGTACTGGTAAACACCCATACACTCTCACATTCACACTCATACACTATGGCCAATTTAGTTCATCCAATTCATCTCCGTAAACCGGAGCACCCGGAGGAAACCCACACCAACACGGGGAGAACATGCACACTCCACACTAGGGCTGTGACGGTAACGGATTTTCTGTTACGGTGATGAAGCAAGAAATCAAGTGGTATGTCGGTTAACCGCGCATACATATACATATATATATATATATATATATATATATATATATATACACACACACACACACACACACACATACATACATACATGCTACATAGGCCTATATATTAGGGACGTTAACGATTACTCCATTGTACGTAACCCTTTCAATCCATAGACCTTATCGATGACAGATTAAGAATGGACATTTAAAGGATAAATTATGCTTTGCGTTGTGAGACGCGTCCACGACTTTACACATTAAAGTAATAATCAAGTGTGTGCAGTTTGTTACCTTATGGAGTCACTCTCTTGATATTGGATATTGGAGACGCATAAAATGCTGTTATGCACAAACCCAGTTATATCCGATGGTGCAGCCATTAATATGCGGGTCAGGTAATCAAAAAGCAGGCTACATTATGTTTTACGCAGCGGATGCCCTTCCAGCTGCAACCCATCACTGGGAAACACCCATACACTCTCATTCACACACATAGACTACGGACAATTTAGCTTACCCAATACGTTGTATATTTAAGCAAACAAAATAGAAAATATGCTTATAATTGTATATAAACAAAATGAAGAGTGATGTGTTTCATATAAACACTGCCGTCACACTTTACAATAAGGTTTCATTAGTTAAATGTTAGTTAAAGTATTTACTAACATGAACTAATAATGAGCAATACATGTACAGCATTTATTAATAATCATAGTTTAACATATACTAATGCATTATTAAAACAGTAATTCATGCTTGTTAACATTAGTCAATGCACCGTGAGTTAACATGAATTAACAATGAACAACTGTATTTTCATTAACTAATGTTAACAAACATGAACAAATACTGTAATAAATGTACTGTTCATTGCTTGTTCATGTTGGTAAATATGTTGGTAAATAGTTGGTTAACTAACATTAACTAATACAACCTTACTGTAAAGTGTGACCAACACTGCTAATAATTAATGATAATGTTGATTTCTGCAATAGTATGCATGTTAAGCCTGGTTTATACTTCTGTGTCGAGTGATCGGCGTGACCCACGGCACCTGCCTTGCGTGTAGTCGTGCCTTTATACTTCTGCGTGCTGTTTGTGTTGCTCTGCAATAACACTTCCGAAACGCTAGCTGGCAGTAGGTTATGTTCCTCTGTGATGAGTTTCATCCCTGGTGTTTTGTTTTTTCTGAACGCTACCTTAATGTACAAGTAGCTAAAACTGACTCATTCAGAGGTGGGAACCGGCGGACGTGCAGCAACTTTGATCATAAGGTAAACACAAAACAAAAGTTTCCATCTGGAGCTCCTTCACGGGACTCGACACTTGTAAACACTCACTCCATCGGGTTGGCGTGGCTCTCGGCTCCGCCCACACTCGTCACCGCTACCAAGCCGACCAATCACAGAGCTTGCGCTACGCGTCGTTGCAATGTGTAGTTACATTTTTTGAGAGGTGCGCGTCAGCGTCAGCCACGGCGAGGGCTATGTGACCGCACGAAGACTGCGCCGGACCATGCGCATGCGCTTGACGCAGAAGTATACATCAGCCTTAAGAAATTACAGAGGAAGCCAGTTTCTATACTGAAAAAGTAAAAGCAAACACTCATCGCATCTGAATTCTGGGTCAATCTGACAAACTGAATGCATTTCAAAATTGAAGCTCATTTGTGAGGGTGGAAAAGCAGGAGATGTACCTTTCTTAGCAGTGGCCATTCTGGCAACAATCAGGAGCAAACTGAGGAAAAGTGTCCGTTACGGCCTCATGGTAGATCCCATCTGACCTCAAAGCAACCCTGAGAGAGACAGAATGAATTAAATAAAAACACAAATGAGGAATCAAGAAGCAGAAGCTGAACTTTGAGAAACACACAGAGCCATGATGCAGCAAACAAGATGATTAACCCTCTTGTGAAATTGTAATTCTTTTTCAAATATTTCCCAAGTGATGTTCAACAGAGCTAGGAAGACTTCACTGCACGATATTGGAAAAATCTGACATTGTGATATTTTGTTTTTCTGCGATATACATTGCGAAAAATCACATAGTTTGTAAATACTGTAGATCAGGGGTCTCAAACTCAAATTGGCGGGAGGCCATTTCAGTGACTGACAATTCATAGGAGGGCCGTTTTAACATTCAAGCACAAGAAAAAAAAGTGACGTAATTGGTGCTTCTTAGGACAACAGACATGATGTTTATAATTCAAGCATTACCTGTCACAAATCAGCACGTTTTTTGCTTCACACATCTGCTGAAATATATCTGTGGCTGTTTAAATGAGCATTTTGACATTTAAATAGTCATAATAATGATAATAATAATTATTATTATTCTGTCCCAACCAATTGTTGCTTTACCAAATGTTTAACAGATAAGAACAGCAGAAACAGTTTTGGTAACTTTACTGGCAGTTGTTTTTCATCTTTCTTTTTTGTAAAACTACAACAAAGAGGGGAAAAGTAAGTATATATTCACATTAACATGTTCAATTCATCCAGCAGTAAAATCTATAGTTGTCATAGATCTCAATACGCATATGAGGAAAATCTATTAAATGAGACCATTTGAATCGATTATTAGCAAAATTAGCATATTTGTTAGACCACCAGCATAACGTGTAAGCCATGAAGAAGTGTTTGTTCAACAAATACAGGTGGTATAAAACTGATAATAATCAAATGACCCTTGAATATTTACAGAAATAAAGCTTTAGTAAAAATAGAGCACTTATGCACATTTATTTCAACGTTTAAATCAGCCCCAGAAATAATCCGCATGTGCGTTACTCTCGACCGCACGCTGAGAAAAAAACGAAAGTAAAACTGAAATACAGTATAATATAGTGCAGTACTTTACATGTCTAATAGGTGGGGGGTCAAAACCACAAGTGGCTATATGCGACAGCACAACAATGATAGTGATTCAAAAACATATGCTTTGGGGGCCCGAATCTCATTACATTTTTGATGTCAGTTGTGGGCCTGAGGGAGGAGGAGGGTGGGCCGTGAATGGCCTGCGGGCCGGGAGTTTGAGACCCCTGCTGTAGATGATATTGGGATTTGCGGCACGGTGGCTCAGCGGTTAGCACTGTCGCCTCACAGCAAGAAGGTCACTGGTTCAAGTCCCGGCAGGGTCAGTTGGCATTTCTGTGTGGAGTTTGCATGTTCTCCCCATGTTCACATGGGTTTCCTCCGGGAATTGGCCGTAGTGTATGAGTGTGTGTGTCAATGTGAGAGTGTTTGGGTGTTTCCCAGTACTGGGTTGCAGCTGGAAGGGCATCTGCTGTGTAAAGCATATGCTGGAATAGTTGGCAGTTCATTCCGCTGTGGCGACCCCTGATAAATAAGGGACTAAGCCAAAGGAAAATGAATTAATGAATGAAATCATGCATCATGCAAATCATGGTTGCTTGTCTTTGTAAATAGTTTGTAAATATAATAAATAATAATAGTTTGTAAAGATAATATTGGATAGTAAGGAGTCTGATGCCAGTTTATTTGTGAAAACCTTTTGATCTGTGTTTTTGTGTTAGGTAGTTAACTGTATTTTCTTTTCTTTCATATGAACAGGTAAGGTAGAAGTTTAAAATAAAGGAATTTTGTTTGTTATTTTGGCCTTGTCAGCGCTCGAACTCAAACCCCAATAAATTTTGATTCAATATTTCCACTGGCTGTTCCAAGAACGCAGAGAACGTGTCCTGTGAGAAATGAGATGCTGCGTTCTTCCTGATGGTCACATGACCTTCACGCATTTTTAACAGAAAATTATTTAAACATTACAGCATTCATACAACGATTTTTTTTTTTTTACCCTTTTCAATATACATGACATGCACAAAAACCCTACAAATATACTTTACACAATACAAATAAAACAGATTTTATTATGATTTTGAGCAAATAAACACCCTTAATGTGTTTATGCCTTTATTAAGATTCTCATGTGAATGTTTACTTTCACCGTCTCATTTAGGGAAACACCTGAGATAAATAAGTTATATCTCTGAACTTTAATAATAAACAGGTATAAAATGCGGCGCTTCCCAACAGGCATGGGCCGGTATTAGATTCTGACGGTATGATAACCTTGGATAAAAATATCACGGTTTGATGGTATTTTGATTACTGCTCTAAAATATATTCTTTTTAAACGTCTGGTAAAAACTAAAACTTTTTTCCCCTTTGAACACAATATATTTTATTTTGAGAAACATTTTAAATATTTTGGAGCAGTAAACATGTCAGGCTGAATAATTCAGATGAATCATTAACTTCTGCTGTCTTCCAAAAACACAGATTTCTTAATTTCTGCTGGAGATATTGTTGTCCTAAAAAACTAAAAATAATAATAATAATAAAAATAAAAAGTAAATAAAATTTTTTTTAAAAATCCATGGGAACGGTATAGCAGAAAATGTTGGCGGTTTTAAAACCTTGACTTTTCCAAACCACGGTATACCTTATCGTCCCATGCCTACTTCCAACCTCCTTTATTCAGCCGCAATGACTTCTGGGACTTCTCGAGCGAGTTTTGCCTCCTTGATATCAGGAACACATTGGAGAACTTTCATGCATTATCCGTTCTTGGGTTTTGGAACTGAACTTTGGTGGTTGATGCCGATGTTAAACAAGAACACGAGGAAGCAAGAACGCATATTGAGAAACAGCCTTTGTCTTGGCTTATACTTTCATTTTGTGCACCTTCCCTAGATGGTGCGTAACAGTCGGCACTAGTTGTTTGGCATTGGCTTGGTGTGTCCCGACCTTTAGAAAAGTCCTAAGAAATAAAAGGGATTAGGCACAGGCCCAAAACACATAAATCACTCATAACTCTTAAAACTAAATAGAACTAAATAAAATATTACAAGCCCCCTTAAGATTTGTTTTTATTGGTTACAAAGCAAACCACTGTTGTTGTCCAATGACTTGCCTAATTAATCTAACTTATTAAACTAGTTAAGCCTTTAAATTGCACTTTTAACTCAATACTCTTTTTATTGGTAAAATATTATGTACTGTCATCATGACAAAGACAAAAATATATAGTTAATAGAAATTATTTTTGAAAACTACTGTTAAAAAATGTGTTGAAAAAAAGTTAACAGCACTTTTGAAATAGTTAAAGAATTAAAAATATCACAGAAGGGCTTATAATTTAGTCTTTAACTACACGAGAGAAAGAATATCATACACTTTTAACACAGTTAAGAGGCTTGCGTTGTGTTTGTCAAATCTGCCGCATGTTGCAGTGACACGCAGTGAACTCGGCCAGCTGTACTGACCATAATGCATCCGGACAGGCTCCCGTAGAGTAGCGAATTATGAAGAACAAAATGAGAGCTGGATTAAAGCTCCACCGAGTTGTTCTTAGGATTCTTCTTAATCCATTTCAAAGTAATGTCTTTCACTAAGTTGAGATGAAACACTCATAGACCAATGCAAGATCCAGAGCAGAACCCTGGAGGCTGAGAGTCACGGTCAATGAATTCCCAATGCAGCTTTCAGAATAAACAACATTAGTCTTTAACCTGATCTTGAACTAAAAATTTGGGAACATTTTTGTACACAGAATGCAATAACTTTTAGGCAAACTATAAAAAAAGTAATTACTTTGCTTTTAAAAAAGTGAGTAAACTTGTTGCTTTTAAAAGCAATTAGTTGATTTTAATTAAAACAATGAGTAAACGCATTTTACAGCAATAAGTTCACTTTCCTTTAAAAAAAAGATAAGTGATTGGTTGACTTTACTTTATAAAAGTGAGTAAACTTGTTGCTTTTAAAGCGATTAGTTGACTTATTAAAACCGAGTAAACCATTTGCTTTTAAAGCAATTAGTTGACTTTACTTAAAGGTGCAGTATGCAAGTTTGACACCCAGTGGTTGAACTAGGTATTGCATTCCTGGATCAAAACAAACGCAAGCGCAGGTTGCCAGATGACCAACAGGAGCACGTCTCAAGCTTAAAGGCTGATTTAAATCGTGTTGTAAATAAAAGCAGCGGCACGTGATAGAAGGAATATTTTCCATATTAAAAGGAGTTTTTGTCTTAACCAACACCTCAAATTGATATATTAGAAACAACTTCTATTTCTCACAGCTGAACAACAGAAAACTGACAGTGATGCACCTCAGGTACACCTCATGTGCTTTATTCAGTGTTAAATGCTAATAATGTGAGTTTGAATGCCATTTCACATGACATTTATTGCCATACTACTGAAAGCAGCAGCAGATAGTTCACCTCAGATCTTGAAAATAAAATAAACCGTTTGAATTTAACTTTAGAACTGTGACTCAGTGCAAACCAACACATATCAGTGATTCAGCATGTACATTTAATAATGTTAAAGAGGTTTAATACGTATTAATGAGATTATAAACCTTACCATTTCATGAGTGAGTGCACATTCTGTGCTTCTGAATGGCTGTATTTAAATTTGTATCGTGTTGCATCTGGTGCAAACAACCAAATTGCTTATCACTGCAAATCTCGTCACCTAGCTTGTTGTTAGGACACGGGGTTAGAATGTAACCTGCTCACCTAATGTGTACGTTCGTAATATTTATATTATTTGCTAATTAATAACCTCACGTGGAACTCTGAATCTGCGTCTCATTTCGTCTCATTTCGGAGTCTGCTACTGTCCACCGGAGGTCGCTTTTTTGGTCACGGACACATGCTTTAAGAGACTTTCTGAATGAATGAATGAAATACGCGGTTTTCCACCAAGGCAACCCGGGCTGCTGAAATATAATTGGCTAAACTGGCAGTGGGCAGGTTAAAAGAACCAAAACAAAGACAGCCGTTTTGGCACAGAAAGCACATTTTCAAAGCAGAAAAACTGACTTCAGCATTGTTTTTCAGATTAACAAGAATGTTCACTTAGCATGTTTCTTAAATATCTGCAAACATATTATGGTATTTTTATGCTTTAGAAGAGTCAAAAACTTACATACAGCACCTTTAATAAAAGTGCATAAACTTGTTGATTTTAAAGCGATAAGTTGACTTTACATAATGAAAGTGAGGGTACATGTTGCTTTTACAGTGATTAGTTGACTTTACTTTATAAAAATGAGTAAAACCGTTGCCTTAAAATTAATAAGTAAATTATCTATGTGCATAATTATAAAAATTATGTTAAGTCAACAGTTCTAAGTAAATTATTTTTTTAACAGTCACTTGCCACTTTTAAGGCAATGGGTTTACTCACGTTTTTAAAGTAAATAACTAATTGCTTTTTCTGCAGAGAATGCAATAACTATTGTTTTTGTTTTTTTTGCACAGAATACAATAAGTTTTGCACCCCATACAATAATCTCCTTGTGTGTGCATGTGCCAAATGAAAAAAATATTCTTTCTGTGCCAAAATGCATGTAACTGTATTGTTTGTGCACCAGATGAAAGAATTCATTTTTCTGCACAGAACTGACACGAACTGAATGCAAAACAACACATTTTATTTATGCACCAAAACAAAGCACACACACCAAAGGCTAGATTTGGCATGCACTTAATGCATTGAACTATTTTATTTCATCAAATGTTACAAGACCTGCCAGATATCGTGCCAACCAGTGCTTGATGACATTAGCTTTAACACACTAGGAATAGACTAGAGCAAGATCCACACCCAGACATTCAGTAATGAGACGCAAAAACCTCATGAGGCCAGACTCAGATCAAGATTACAGCAAACTGACCAAACTAGGGAATCTCAGTAGACTTCCTTCTGTACCTCCAGATGCGGTTCGAGCAGTCAGCAGTTTTTATGCTTCTATTGTTCATCTTTCTTCCTCAAGATAGTGAAAGTGCCTTTGTCAGATCTCATCTTTCTGCAATTCATTAGAGAAGTGCTAAGACTAGGATAAATGAATATAGAGGGACTTATTAATTCACTGGGGAGATGAAACACGCACACACACACACACACACACACACACACACATTCGTACATCAAGCTTAATCACCCTCACCATCTACTGTAAGAGAGACAAAGCTGTCTAACATTGTTCTCTAAAGCCGGTCCACTTTCCTGTCGTATCAAAGACTTACTGCAAGAACAGCATGTCAGATGTTAAATGCACATCGGCGAGAAGAAAGCTTGATGGCGTCATTAAGTGTCAGAGCAGTCAGATCATAATTATGGCACTGAAACATAAAAGCAAACATCTCATTGCTAGTCTCATTTAAAAAAAAACACTCAATAGTAGCCTGTTGGGATTGATTGTCCCTACTTTTTTATCTGAATAATGGAATATGGGGAAACAATCATTTTTCTAAGTGTCACTATTTCTTTTGCTCATCCTTAGCTGCAAGTATAAGTGTGTTAACTTTCTTTTTACCCTTTTATGTATTTACAGCTGACAGAACATCATTGAGACTTGTAGATGGGCTCATTTAAATTGGGACTGCAGGTAAACACCTGGCAACCGCTCGGAATGTCTTAGCAACTGCACAGCAACACAGGGGTCATTTATAGTTTTTAGAAAAAGATATTGCATTTGCTGTGTTTGCACCAACCAACAGCAAAAACATTTTTGTGGATCTACACAAAATGCAAATAACAAATCTGTTGCACATCAAACTTGCACAATAAATATGCATATCGTTTGTGCACCGAATGCAATAATTGATTTTTGTGCATCAGACTCAATGAATCATTTTGGGCATCAGATGCAATGAATCATTTCTGTGCATTAGATACAATGAATCATTTCTGTGCATCAGACGCAATGAATCATTTCTGTGCATTAGATGCAATGAATCATTTTTGTGCATTAAATGCAATGAATCATTTTTGTGCAACAGATACAATGAATCATTTTTGTGCATTAAATGCAATGAATCAATTTTGTATATCAGATGCAATGAATCATTTTTTTGCCTCAGATACAATGAATCATTTTTGTGCATCAAATGCAATGAACCATTTTTGTGCCTCAGATACAATGAATCATTTTTGTGAATCAAATGCAATGAATCAATTTTGTATATCAGATGCAATAAATCATTTGTGCGTCAAATGCAATGAATCATTTTTGTGCAACAGATACAAAGAATCCTTTTTTTGTTAATCAAATGCAATGAACCATTTTTGTGCCTCAGATACAATGAATCATTTTTGTGCATCAGATGCATTGAATCATTTTTGTGCATCAAATACAATAAATCATTTTTTGTGAAACAAATGCAATGAATCATTTTTGTATATCAGATGCATTGAATCATTTTTTGTGAATCAAATGCAATGAACCATTTTTGTGCATCAAATGCAATGAATAGATTTTGTATATCAGATGTAATGAATCATTTTTGTGCATCAAATGCAATAAATCAATTTTGTATATCAAATGCAATGAATCATTTTTGTGCATCAAATGCAATAACAGACTTTTGAGCATCAAATGCAGTGGTCATTTTTTTGTGCTTCAAACGCAAAACATAATTTTTGTTCTTCAAACGCAATAAATCTTTTTTGTACATCAAAAGCAATAACTATTTTAAGTGCTAAAACTGAATAATCATATTGCTCTCTTCAAAGAGTGTGGTTGCCAATTGATTGTCAAACTCCACAAATTCACCTGCTATCCTTTACTCACCCAGTCCATTTTCTAAATATCAAAGATCATAGCAGGCGCAGCTATAAAGCCTGAGATATGAGCATGGCCAGACAGTTGGGAAACATTCTCTTTAACTTATCATTGAAAAAAAGCTGGCAGCTGAGGTTGGGTGTGCCCATAAACAACCTGATATTCCTCTGTTCTACATTTCACAGTTCCTTTCACAAATGACCAAATAAATGTGAAGGGAGAAGTGCAAAAATGATACACAACTCCACCACATCATGACCAAACATCACAGCACACAGATTTCGCATCTCTACATCACACTCTTTGTCTGAAGTCTCAACACAAGTGCTGCAACAGATATGAACCAGTTACAGTCTGTAATAACATGGCACAGAGAGAGAGACAGATAGAAACTGGGTCAATGTCTCATATGGATTGCTCTAACAAAGACATTTATAACCTCACATCAAACATAAACATATTCAGCATGCATCTAAATCCAGAAAACCATGCCATATGGAAAAGTGGAGGGAAAAAAGCACTGTTATCCCAGGAGAATCTGCCGTGGCTTGTTGTCATGCATTCTTAAATAATTGTAGACTGTGGCAAAACACTTCTGTGAAGAAGTCTTAACCTGAGCTTGCATACATAACATATAGGCTTATGTACTGTGTAAATAGCACCGTTTCAAATGCATGAAGTAAAACTCCTTTACAGCCATTCAGTGCATTGCAAAATATGAAGCTTTTAGTGTTGAGAAGGCAAGGAGTGCATACAGTTCTGTGGGATTTTGGGCTTAAACACTGATCTGAAGACGCTGAAGCAATGAACTGCCAATATCTGAAGAAGATCTGATGAAAATGCACTGCCTGAATGATACAATGGCTATATCCTCTTTAACAGTTCTGCACAAACTTATATAACATAGATCATTCTTATATGCAATTGCCTCGAAATGCTTACCTGTTCTCCTTGATAATGAGCTTCTACTGTAGGTTTCAGTCTTCAGTCGCGATGAAACTACAGAAATGATCCAATGAGCCCACAAAACCCGAAGCTCCAGTCCGAACCGAGCAGTAGCTGATCTGAGAGCGACTGCTGCTCCTCACATACATTTATTAGAGCCTCAACTTCCGTGAAAGTCACGTGCTTTCTGCCGAACTACAACTGCTGGCGATTCTTATTCATCCCGTGACACGAGTCATCTGAATCGGTTCACCAAAATGACTCGTTCACTCGCTTTTTTTAATTATTGTGCATTAGTAAATTACAATTACAGGAAAAACAGGCATCAAAAACAAAAGTTCCAAAGATAATTGAAATTCAAATAAAAAGAAAAAAACTAAATGGAAGACATTTATTTTTTATTATTATTAAAATATATATTTTTATAAATTATTATTATTATTTATTATTTTTGTTTAGGTTTTTGTTTGTGAACTTGATGTTAAGTGTTGGTGTTTATTGTGTTAAGTGTGTCATTCTTGTAACATATGAAGCACCACCATGTCAGAATGAATTTCCCCAAGGGGATTAATAAGGATTTAAACTAAAACTAAACTAATTAAACTAAACTAAAACTATACATAATACACCAAATACAGATTCATAATAACTTACAATATATAGAGCTTTTACATATATATTTTTAAATATATAAGAAAATAAACAATAACATTAACTAGAACAAAAAAGAGTACAAACAAAGGCCATTTCGCAATACACAGAATGTCAGACACATCATAATACAATATTGTCAAGAAAGCATAAGAAAAAATAGATTAAATAAAATAAATCATTTATAGAGAAGTTTAAGAGACTTCATTAAAAGAATAAGTTTGTTAACAAAAACCTTATATAAGGGGGTGGGGGGAATTTGGAAAGTCTGCATACGTGGATAAAGAAAATGCTAACATTTTTATATGTTTTCGTTAAACGAAATAATTCGTTTATTCATTTTCCTTTGGCTTAGTCTCTATTTCAGAGGTCGCCTCAGCGGAATGAACCCCCAACTATTCCAGCATTTGTTTTATGCAACGGCTGCCCTTCCAGCTGCAACCCAGTACTGGGAATTCACACACACACACTCACATACACTACGGCCAATTTAGTTTATTCAATTCACCTATAGCGCATGTGTTTGGACTTGTGGGGGAAACCGGAGCGCCCGGAGGAAACCCACGTGAACACGGGGAGAACATGCAAACTCCACACAGAAATGCTAACTGACCCAGCCAGGACTCGAACCAGCGACCTTCTTGCTGTGAGGCGACAGTGCTAACCACTGAGCCACCGTGCCACCGCATTCAAAAAGAAAAAGTCGAAAAACAATCTTTCCAAAATGACTGCACACTCTCTGACAATCAACAAATAAGTGACATAAGGATTCCTCACTGTTTTAACAAAAGGAACATTCTTTCTCAATATCCGACTTTTGAGAGTAACAAGTTAGTTGGGTATGTTTTGTGTAAAATCTTTAAATGAATTTCTCTTACTTTTCAGATGCAATGGCTTTTCTCCAGTTAACCTCCCATAATAAAGAATTCCAATAAACTTTCCCTCTTGGAAATAACTCTATTTTTAGCATTAAATACTTGCCTTATGTCTTTGTTAGTACACTTTTAATTTTTTTATCAAATACATTACACAATACTGTTTATCAGGGAATTACATTCTTTATTTTCTATCTTATAATAATCAAATGACTGCACATTAAATCGTTCACTCGAACAATGCTGTTGAAAATGTTGCATGGGATTTATTCATTCATTCATTAATTTTCTTTTCAGCTTAGTCCCTTTATTAATCCAGGATCTCCACAGCGGAATGAACCGCCAACTTATCCACCATATGTTTTACGCAGCGGATGCCCTTCCAGCTACAACCCATCACTGGGAAACATCCATACACACACATACACTACGGACAATTTTAGCTTACCCAATTATAGCGCATGTGTTTGGACTGTGGGGGAAACTGGAGCACCCAGAGGAAACCCACGCCATGGGGAGAACATGCAAACTCCACACAGAAATGCCAACTGACCCAGCCGAGGCTCGAACCAGCGACCTTCTTGCTGTGAGGCGATCGTGCTACCCACTGCGCCACCGTGACGCCCTGCATGGGATTTAATTTCTTTGTAAATTCTATATCCACAAATATAGAACCATATTTTCCTTTTTCTTGTTTTTTTTTTTTTTT
>CAIGQV010000818.1:32168009-32180005 GCA_903798115.1 Danio jaintianensis | reverse complement strand
TATTCAATTCAATTCAATTCATCTTTATTTCTATAGCGCTTTTACAATGTAGATTGTGTCAAAGCAGCTTCACATAGAAGATTATAGTGAATTGGAATGGTGTCAATTCAGTTTACCTTAATATTGACAGCACAGCTGGCACTGTGTCTCTGGTGATGTGTGCCGTCCAGTTAGAAAGAAGGCAAATGTAAAACATCTCCGGAGGAAGTGAACTTTTAAATGAAAGATATTTAAATAAATTGTATATCTTGTTTGCGTTCAACAGAAGAAAGAAACTGAAATAAGTGGATGATGAGTAAATGATGACAGAATTGACATTTCTGGGTGAACTGTTCCTTTAAAGGCATTCAAATATCATTAAATAAACCTGTGAATGCTGTTGTAAAATAAAAGCAATTCTGCTTGGAAATCAAGTGACCCATTATCTTATAGTTGTCATATAACCCAAATTATCTGTTCAAAACTTTTAATATTAATTTTTCAAAACACACTGTGATTCATTTTATTAGCAATTCGAAGCATTCAATGTTGTGGACATATTTAAGCATCTTCCTGAGCTATATAGGATTGAATGCTTCATTGTAATCCAGAAATAATACTTTTTCTTGTGAAGTGGGCTTATTACAGATATCTCCATTGACCTCTTTTGTTCCTAATAAACCCACTCAGCTAAGAACTCATTTACATATACTCATTTAGTGGGCACTTTTATTTAAAGCAACTTCCAAAAGGAGGATTACAACCCCACTGAATCCCATTAAAAAGAGCATTTTCTAATTTCATTTTACTCAGAACATCCAATTGATTCCTGGACTTTACCCAGTCCCATTATTTTAAGAGAGTGAATAAAATGAGCAGTCTGAGAAAAATTATATTAAGTAATATAGGTACAGTCACATTAAAAGGTCATTTAAATTGGCCAGTTTATTGTAAAACAGAAGTGTTTAAACAGAATTTTTAAAGTGGGTGGACCTTGGTGAAATAGGATGGACCTCAGTGCCTACTCTTAAACTAAATGTATAATGATCTTATATCTGTCGATTCTGATAATAACCGATTTAACAAAGTGTGAGCTGATATATTTGAGTAAATAAATATTAGCTAGCTTGAGCAGTTGTTTATTTAAATTAGATTGTATACTCTCAAAATATGAAGTAAAAACATAATACGAAATTATGCTACATAAAGCACACCTGCTGAAAACGGTTGATAGAACAAAATGGCTAATTGATGACTCTTATAGATCAGTAATAACCCCATCATGAACACTGCAGGAGCTGATTTACATGGCATATGCAACCACGTAATCAACAGATTAATGTAAAATCAGCTGAAACACAAGTAAATTGAATGAAGTCCGTTTATACACAAAGTTTAGTTATTTAAAAACTGCAAGATCATCGTGTCTTGCAAAAATGTTTTAGATCAAATACAAATTTTATTAGACTACAATAAAAACTCTATAAGGAAACATAAGAGTCTCAAAAGTTTGCTTCGTTCAGTCTGGGTGCATATATATGAATATATTTTCAAGCATAAAATATATTTATTATACATTAAAGTTAGTACTGTGCAAAAATTAATTGATTAATCACTTCCAAAATAAAAGTTCGTATTGACATAATTTAAGTGTGTTGTTTGTATATTTATTATGTGTATATAAATATACACTTGCATGGACATATTTGAGAAAATGTTTATTTATTTTTAGATATAAAATATATATGAATATGATACAAAATATATATAAACGTAAATATCTATGTAACAAAACTGTTTTGTAGTTTTGTTTTTATGTATGTGTGTGTATCACATATACATAATAAATATATATATATATATATGATACACACAGATATATTATATCAAAACAAACTTTTATTTTGTATGCGAATAATCTTTGCCAAGCACCATTAATTACTGTATGTATATAAATACATATTTGCATATATTTGAGAAAATGTTTATTTGTATTTAGATTCAGAATATATGTTTATGACACATTATATATACACTTAAATATTGAGGTAACAAAACAGTTTTGTCATTTCATTTGTCATTAATTCCTAATAACATAATCAAAATTTGCCAGGTTAAAATAAAACAAGTGTTTAAGTGAGTGATTATACTATTTAATATAACGTTAACGTTTTGTAACGTCATTTATATAAACATCTTCTATAAAACAAAACGAGGTATCAGTCACAATATATGTGTGTGTAATGTGTATATTTATTATGTATAGATAATTATATACATATTAAAAAAATGAATCGAGGAGTCAATCACAACTGCACATGGTTGCATTATGTCAATGAATTCCATCAATCCTTGCAATCAAAATCCAAAAGCTGACTCGTCCCTGGGTGGGCTCGAACCACCAACCTTTCGGTTAACAGCCGAACGCGCTAACCGATTGCGCCACAGAGACAGAGATGCCACAACCTCCAAAACTCAACCAATTCATGTAGACAGAAGCAAGATCAGCATATATTTGATGATAATAAACGAGTGTCTGTTCAAAAGATGTGCCCCGTTGTTAATATTATAATTATTTTTAAGAAACTGTCAGGTATATTGCCTGTACATTTTTTCAGCATGTTCTATCATTCATAATGCCTTTGCAAAACATCCACTAGGTGGCAGTACAGACTAATACATTAATGGTAACACTTTACAAAAAGGTTGTATTAGTTAATGCATTTACTAGCATGAATAAACAATGAACAATACATTGATTACACTATTTATTTATGCTTGTTAACTCGTTAGTTAGTTAGTTGTTCAATGTTAGTTCATGTTAACTCACGGTGCATTACCTAATGTTAACAAACATGAATTTGGATGTTAATAATGCATTAGTAAGTGTTGATCTATGGTTAATAAATGCTGTTCAAGTATTATTCATACTTAGTTCATGTTAGTAAGTACATTAACAAACATTAACTAATGAAACCTTATTGTGACTAAAGTGTGACCACATAAATGATGTGCAAGTTCCTATGTTCCCATGGTCTTGGCCATGGTGGAGAGTGTGAATTCTGATTCATTTATTGCTTTTGTGAACAGGAGTCTTTTATACACGTAAGAAAACTGAGATTAGCAGCACTCCCTTTAAGAGACTGCTTCTAATCTCAGCTTTTTACCTGTATAAAAGACACCTGGTATAGCCAGATATCCTGCTGATTGATAGGGGATCAAATACTATTTCACTCATTAAAATGGAAATCAGTTCATAACTTTTTTGAAATGCATTTTTCTGGATTTGTTTGTTGCTATTCTGTCACTCACAGTTAAAATAAACCTATTATTACAATTATAGACTGATCATTACTTTATCAGTGGGAAACATACAAAATCAGCAGGGGATCAAATACCCCCCCCCCCCCCCCACACACACACACACCACAATGAAACTGAAACGCCTGGTTTTAGACCACAATAATTCATTATTATGGTGTAGGGCTTCCTTTTGCGGCCAATACAGCATCAGTTAGTCTTGGGAATGACAGATACAAGTCCTACACAATGGCCAGAGGGATTTTGAGCCATTCTTTTTGCAGAATAGTGGCCAGGTCACTATGTGATGCTGGAGGAGGAAAATTTCCTGACTCGCTTTTACAAAACAGCCCAATGTGGCTCAATAATATTTAGATCTGGTGACTGTGCAGGCCATAGGAGATGTTCAACTTCACGTTCATGTTCATTAAACCACTCTGTCACCAGTCCTGCTGTGTGTATTGGTGCATTATCATCCTGATACACGGCACCACATTCAGGATACAGTGTTTGAACCATTGGGTGCACATGGTCCTCCAGAATGGTTGGGTAGTCCTTGGCAGTGCTAGCACAATTATTGGGTCTAGGGAATGCCATGATATTGCAGCCCAAACCATCACTGATCCACCCCATGATTTACTCTGGGCATGCAACAGCCTGGGTGGTACGATTCTTTGGGGCTTCTCCACACTGTAACTCTCCCGGATGTGGGAAAGACAGTGAAGGTGGACTTATCAGCAAACTAAACATGTTTCACATTGTCCACAACCCAAGATCTTTTACTGCTGACACCATTGAAATCAATGTTTGGCATTGGCACGAGTGACCAAAGGTTTGCAGCCCAGCCATGTATATTGACCCTTTTTTGATGGAAACAGGACAGCTGAGGTGCACATTTAATTCTGCAGTGTATACATATAACAGAACATTAATAAATATAATACTACTAACAAATTCAGGATTTTTTTTGTAATAAATACACTGCAAATATTGTTTGTATTCCCAGTGGTTACATATTTCTTCATATTGCAAATATTTTGAGTTGCCCATTTGGTAAGATATTAACTAACAATATTATTTTCAATTTAGAACAGCTAACATGGTTTTTACTCCACTTGGCTTCTAGCCTAACAATCTCCTTTAACTATCATTGAAGTGATTATTGAATCACTGACCAAAATAATTTGTTCTGAACAGTGTTTGGAGTAATCCATTACAAGCTACATATAGCGCTGTGACGGTGACAATTTTTTACTACCGCGGTGGGAAGTCAACAACAACCGCCGGTGTTGCTGTGGTGGTGGGGGGTTGGGTCAATTATGCTGTAAAATAATCTGTGACAGAAGAATTCTTTCCGTCATTAATTACTAACACTTCTGTCATTCCAACCTTCAGAACACAAATTTAGATATTTTATAATATGAAAAAGCAATTAAGTTATGAAAATTGTGAAATTTAAGGAATAGTCCAGAGATCTGGTCCCCGCGTCAGGTCAGGGTGCGCCTGTATATAGCCTTTAAAACGCGCACGCGGCGGCGGATCGAGGCGCACTCTAAACTCACACGGGAGAAAACTGCACTAGGATGACATGAAGGCGAGCAGCCTAATTCATTTCATTCATTCATTCATTCATTTTCTTTTCGGCTTAGTCCCTTTATTAATTTGGGGTCGCCTCAGCGGAATGAACCGCCAACTTATCCAGCATATGTTTTACGCAGCGGATGCCCTTCCAGCTGCAACCCATCACTGGGAAACATCCATACACACACTCATTCACTACGGACAATTTATCCTACCCAATTCACCTATACCACATGTTTTTGGACTAGCACCCGGAGGAAACCCACGCGAACACAGGGAGAACATGCAAACTCCACACAGAAACGGCAACTGACCCAGCCGAGGCTCGAACCAGCGACCTTCTTGCTGTGAGGCAAACGTGCTACCCACTGCGCCACCGTGACGCCCTAATTCATTTCATGTTTTGGTTAACTAATTCTTTAAATACAACTCTTTTGAGCTCTAAAGGGAAAAAACGCTAAAGAAATTTGCCGTTAAATTAATTTTAGCAGAGACGCAACATGCCAGTCATTTTCACATTAGTTTTTTAGTAGGGGATTAATATTAGGGTACCCTACTAAAAATGTTTAGTTGGACACTGCACAGTCCTACAGTAGTCTACACTATAATTAATATTATAATTTATTATTATTAATATTATTAACACTAAGCTATAAAATTGACAAAACACAAAACCCTTTTTAATGTTTGCTTTCATTTTGACATGGCTAAAGCACAGTTTTACAGTTGTGAAAAGAAACATCCCATCATGCAGCAGCATTCTCAAGTTAGGACACTTAATAAATGCCTTTTGAGTTTAAAGATGATCGGCCTGCGAAGTCAGGTTTACAGTGTTATAAATGAAATAGGTAGCTATATAGTGCATTGAGTAAGTGGATTTGCTGCGGTAGGTAGGCTGAATGATCATCTTGGGTAGACAGGCTCTCTGTTTTGCTACACTAATGCCCGAAAATGTAACTAAGTAACACATTTAGCTACTATTTTTTTTTAATGACATTGAATTGTAACATTTAACTTTTTTCTAACACTGATATTGGTTGGGTAATGAAGCGTGATGACTCGGTTATGATTTATTTACCGGTAGTGGGAAGTGAAAGTGGGTTAGCTTGCATGTGTGGGCATAGTTTGACTTCTTTACCTAAAACTTTAAACATTCATGTTATTTGAAATAAAACAGAAATAAATAATGAGAATACAATATAATTTAAACCACTCGTCTGGCGCTGAAGCCATGCTTCGTCTGCGTTAATAAACGGTATCGTTGCATAACCTTCATTGATAAAATCAGTAATAGCGAAACTGTGCATATTATTATTATTATTATTATTATTACTACTACTATAAAAAGTATATTACTGGACTAAGTCAGTATAACTTAAGCAGTAATGCAAAGTAATAAATAAGAGAATAAATAGCCTAAATGAAAGGAACAAGAGGGACCAAAATCGTCAATGTCTTCCATTTATCACTTTCTCTTTTTTATCTGCCCATTTCTGAAAAGGCCTCTGCGATACATGGCTGACTAGCTGCGCGTTTGCGTTCAGAAGACAGGAGTTGATTATACGTGGCTGGGTGACATGACCGGAGATGGCTGTGGAGATTTGATGTGTTTGCCCATTTAACACTTTTTTTTTTTTTAAACAAACCCAACAAATAGCTTCTTTTATTTATTGGTTCACCTTTCTCGTTCAGCACGAATCCAAAATGTTCCCAGATTGGCGATGTAACATTTGGTTTTCCAACGAGATTCATGGCTGAACTTGAACTTGCTGAATCGCGCCTAACGTTATATTCTAACAGAAATGCAATACTTTGCAACATAACGGAAATTTCAGTGCGTGACGTCACGTACTACCGCCGGTGGCATGGAGAACCGCGGTGGCAAATGACCACCGCGGTGACGCGGTTGTCTCGGTGACCGTCACAGCCCTAGCTACATAATCAGATTGTTTTTTTTTTCAAAAAAGTTACTTTTTACTCCCAGTTACTTTTTATTTTCCCATTTATTGACTGACAGCTCTTCCATATCCAAGAAATCACGAATAAATGCAGACATTGTCACGGTTCATGGATCTGTGTTCTCATTCAGTTGTTGTGTTCGTTGAGTGGGTGTGTTTGTTTACCTTTTTTCCTAACAGCATGTGGATAGTCAGCTGACTCATCTGCAGCCACAGCTGCAGCCTGTTAAGAGTTTAAGGACAAGTATTTAAGGACTTCATTTGCTAGTCCCCAGCATTCAGTCCGTTCATGTGTTTGTTCCTGTTTCCTTTGGTCTCGCCTTGCTGTCTTGTCTGGCTGTATGTGTGATATCGAACGCTACCTTCACCTGGCTATTCTGACTATCGTCTGCCCTGTTTACTGTACTAAGCAACTTGTCAATAAACCTTTTTATTTGCAATTGGATCCCGCTTGCTAGCGTTTGTGACAGACGTGTTGTTTGTGATGTAGAAGTTTTTTTACCATTATTATCTCTGCAGGGAAAAAAATGGCATACGCGTAATTTTATTTGATTATATTATCTTTAATTTTATATATGTTCATATGTGGCCATATATATCAGATTTTATGGTATTCAAGTATAAGTATATATGGTGTGTATATATATATATATATAAGTATAGACCATTTTGAGGGATGTAAACAATAACAATGGTCCTAATGTACTTCCTGTTTAACATTTTTAATTTCCATAGCTTCCGAGAATCCAAAAAGAGCCACATATTGATAAATAATGTTATGATAGCTTTAACGTGAAAATATGATTGAATTGCCTCTTGTCACAGTTATGATATAGTATGAGAACAAGCAGGAAATGTTCAAGGGCCAATGGCATGACCACATTGAAATGGTCTATAAATAATTTTAGTATAGTTCTAAATATGTATACCTACAGGACAGATACATTGTATACACTGGTCCATTTTTTTCAGATTCATGTTTACCTTAAAAATAATTATCTTGAATCTTTCAAACCTTAAATAGAGCTGTTTCATTGATTTCAGGTCAGGCAAACAAAATCTCCAAACCTGAAAAAACACTAGAGTAATTTATAGTAAATACTACAGTGTTTTTGAACAATATATGGTGAAGTGCATTGCTACAGTTCACTGTGGTGTATTGTAGTATAATTTATTTAGCTGTCAAAAACTTGGGTAATTTGGCTTAATCGCTATAGTTACCATAGCAACAGTAGAATCACCACAACATGCTGATTCAAGTACTTTGTTATAGCATGGTTTAAAAACACTACAGTATTTACTAAAACATCCAATAGCCATATCTTGGTTGATAACGTTTTCTAGCCCACAAATGACGGGTGTGGCAAACAATGAAACTTGGACACACGTTTTCATATCACGAATGGCTGTGACAACACAAAATACGAGAGCACTCACATTCATTTTAATAGCTTGTTGACTGAGAGCAGGTGACATGCAAAGTTAATGCCAAATGAGAACTTGACTTACATTTACATTTAGTCATTTTTAGCACAGACTTTTAACCAAACCATCTGCTACTGTGACACGGATCCACTCTTTAAAGGCGAAAAGGTACGTTTTTATATCTGATTTATTGAGATGTTGGACTGTGTATGTATATTGTTAAAAGGTTCAACTGGTATAACCAGTTCTTAATTACAGTCATTGACCAAATGTGAATTATTCACTGGCCTTTGATGTCTTTAAAAAAATATATAGAATTTTTTTGTGGTGGCACTGTCGGTAATGTTACTTTGTGTATTTATCAGGAACAGTGTATGATCGTCAGCTTATGAAATACAACATAAACATGCAGGTGTTTTGGCGAAATCCTTAAATACTATGAGCATTATTTTACTACTACCACTAATGTTATGTTGTTGGCATGAAATCATTATACAAGAGAGCACTTAAAATCCATGACATTGACATACTTCCAAGATAACTTTGATATTTTGATTCTTTTGTTGTCAGGATTTAGGCGATACTGTATGTATGTTTTTCAATGAAAATGAAAATAAAGAGTAAAAAAAAAATGAAATACTTTGACTGTACCATCACTGTAATATCCTAAAAAACACAGCATTTTGAGTTTTGAAAATGATAAAATATTCTAACCTTTTGCCTTGTTTTTAAAGTTATTAATAACTGCTGCTCCTTCTTTAAGGAAATGTTTAATTCTTACAACAGAGAAAACATCAACAAGAAACGAGACATTCACTGATAGCCCTGCCCCAAAGGACTGATAGCCCTGGCCTAAAGCACTGATAGCCCTGCCTTAAAGGACTAATAGCCCTGCCCTAAATGACTGATAGCTCCGCCCTAAAGGACTAATAGCCCTGCGCTAAATTACTGGTAGCTCCACCCTAAATCAGAATCAGAAAGAGCTTTATTGCCAGGTATGTTCACACATACGAGGAATTTGTTTTCGTGACAGAGCTTCTACAGTGAAACAGAATTACAGAGACAGGACAAAAAAACAGATAAGAAATATATTTTTAAAATAAAAGTAAATAGTGAATGCAAATATACAAATTGACAAGTGTATGTACAGGAATATTACTATATACAACGTTATATGGCAGCTGTTATGCGCAAATGAGCATGTAAAATATGTTGTTAAATAAGTGTTTATGTGTATAAAAAGTGTATAGCAAGTAGTGATGTTTGTTCCATAATTACTATCATTCAAGTGTTCATGAGATGGATTGCCTGAGGGAAGAAACTGTTTCTGTGTCGGGCTGTTCTGGTGCACAGTGCTCTGTAGCGTCGACCAGAAGGTAAAAGTTCAAAAAGGCAGTGTGCTGGGTGTGAGGGGTCCAGAGGGATTTTGGCAGCCCTTCTGCTTGCTCTGGATAAGTACAGTTCTTGGAGAGTAGGGAGGATTGTACCAGTGATTCGCTCAGCAGTCCGAACTAGTCGACGTAGTCTTCGGAGGTCGGATTTCGTAGCTGAGCTAAACCAGACAGTTATTGAAGTGCAGAGGACGGACTCAATGATGGAAGTGTAGAACTGTTTCAGCAGCTCCTTTGGAAGGTTGAACTTCCTCAGCTGATGAAGGAAGTACAACCTCTGTTGAGCTTTTTTGACAATGGAGTTAATGTGAGTGTCCCACTTCAGATCCTGAGAAATGGTGGTGCCCAGGAACCTGAATGACTCCACTGCTGCCACAATGCTGTCCATGATGCTCAGTGGGGGGAGAGCAGGGGGGTTTCTCCTGAAGTCCACTATCATCTCCACTGTTTTGAGCGTGTTCAGCTCCAGGTTGTTGTGACAGCACCAGACAGCGAGCTCCTTAACCTCCTGTCTGTAAGCAGACTCGTCACCGTCCTGCAGTCATTTGTGTACAGGGAGAAGAGCAGAGGGGAGAGGACACACCACTGGGGGGCGCCAGTGCTGATTGTGCGGGTACTGGATGAGAATTTTCCCAGCTTCACCAGCTGCTGCCTGTCCGTTAGGAAGCTGTTGATCCACTGACAGACAGAGTTGGGCACGGATAGCTGAGTTAATTTGGGCAGGAGAAGTTTTGAGATGATAGTGTTGAAAGCCGAGCTGAAGTCAACAAACAAGATCCTCACATAGGTCTCTGGTCTGTCTAGGTGTTGCAGAACATAATGCACTCCCATATTGACTGCATCATCCACAGACCTGTTTGCTCTGTAGGCAAACTGAAGAGAGTCCAGTGAGGGTTCAGTGATGTCCTTCAGGTGGGCCAGCACCAATTTTTCAAAAGACTTCATGACCACAGATATTAGCGCCACCGGTCTGTAGTCATTTAGTCCTGTAAGTTTGGGTTTCTTTGGGATGGGGATGATGGTGGAGCGTTTGAAGCAGGAGGGCACTTCACACAGCTCCAGTGATCTGTTGAAGATCAGGGTGAAGATGGGGGCTAGTTGGTCAGCACAGGATTTTAGACAGGCTGGTGTTAGAAAATCTGGGCCTGGTGCTTTTTTCCTCTTCTGTTTTTGGAAAACCTGGCGCACATCATCTTCACTGAACTGAAATGTGGGGGAGACGGGGGGTGGTGGAGGTGTTAATTGTGGTGTGAAGAGCAGTTCAGAGTGGGTGTGGGGTGTTTTCTCAAACCTGCAGTAAAACTCATTGAGGTCGTTTGCAAGTCGTTCGTTGTCTACAGTGCTGGGGGATGGTTTCTTGTAGTTTGTGATATTTTTCAAACTTTTCCACACAGATGCTGAGTCGCTGGAAGAGAACTGACTCCTTAGTTTCTCAGAATAGTTCCTTTTTGCCACTCTGATCTCCTTTTCCAGTGTGTATTTGGCCTGTTTATACAAGGCCCTCTCCCCATTCCTGTAAGCAACCTCCTTGGCCTAACGTAGCTGTCTGAGTTTTACAGTGAACCACGGTTTGTCATTGTTGTATGTGAGTTGAGTCCTGGTAGGAATGCACATGTCTTCACAAAAACTGATATAAGATGTTACAGTCTCTGTAAGCTCGTCCAGATCGTTTGCAGCAGCTTCAAAAACACTCCAGTCAGTGAGGTCGAAACAGGCTTGTGGATCCCGCACTGTTTCGGTAGTCCATCTTTTCACAGATCTTATTACAGGTTTGGCTGTTTTCAGTTTCTGCCTGTAGGCTGGTATGAGATGAATCAAACAATGGTCAGAGTGCCCCAAAGCTGCTCAATGGACAGAGCGGTATGCATCCTTTATTGTGGTATAGCAGTGATCCAATATGTTACTGTCTCTTGTGGGACATGTAACATGCTGTCTATATTTTTGCTCGCTTCCCTCGTCTGCGTGCCCGACAGTGTTTGAGCAGCACCGCGGCTCCGCCGACTACAATGTCCAACAAAACATCACATAAATCCAAGTCTGGAAAAACATTTGGTGGTGTATGTGTCCGAATGTCCAACAATTCATCTGGTGAAACTAATTGTAGGAATGTGACTCAAGACGGGACAAACTAACAAAAACACAAAAACAACAGCAGAGCATGACACGGAGGCGGCCATTGTTGACGGCGCCAAAGGACTGATAGCCCCGCCCCAAAGGACTCATAGCCCCTGCCTAGAGCACTGATAACCCTGCCTTAAAGGACTAATAGCCCTGCCCTAAATGACTGATAGCTTCACCCTAAACAACTAATAGTCCTGCCCTAAATGACTGATAGCTCCTCACTAAAGGACTAATAGCCCTG
>CAIGQV010000818.1:32121325-32133532 GCA_903798115.1 Danio jaintianensis | reverse complement strand
TGTGTGTGTGTGTGTGTGTGTGTGTGTGTGTGTGTGTGTGTGTGTGTGTTGATCTGACCAGTGCTGTCTCATCTCAATGGAGCATCTCTGAAAAGTGATTTTCCTCAATGCAGGTGAACGTCCACAATTCAGCAAAACTCCTCAACAAAATGAAACTCTGTGTACTGTAGCTTGAACATTACAGTGCCATGTTTTATATCTCTCACAGGCTTCCCACGGGTCATAGAATTTCTGGAATATCATAAATCCATTCCAGACATTGAAAATCAGATTTAAATATCCTTGTCCAAGTCAGGGAATATCAGATATTTTTGCTTGTCTCTTTAAGTTTATTCATTCATTCATTCATTTTCTTTTCGGCTTAGTCCCTTTATTAATCCGGGGTCGCCACAGCGGAATGAACCGCCAACTTATCCAGCATATGTTTTACGCAGCGGATGCCCTTCCAGCTGCAACCCATCACTGGGAAACCTCTTTAAGTTTAGTAACATGTAATTTTTCTATACCTTATTTTCTATACGACAGCAAGAAGGTCGCTGGTTCGAGTCCTGGCTGGGTCAGTTGGCATTTCTGTATGGAGTTTGGATGTTCTCCCCATGTTGGTGTGGGTTTCCTCTGGTCCGAGGAAATGCGCTATAGGTGAATTGAATAAAGTAAATTGGCCGTAGTGTATGTGTGTGAATGTGAGAGTCTATGGGTGTTTCCCAGTACTGGGTTGCGGCTGGAAGGGCATCTGCTGTGTAAAACATTTGCTGGATAAGTTGGCAGTTCATTCCGCTGTGGCGACCCCTGATGAATAAAGGGACTATGCCGAAGGAAAATGAATGAATGAATGACATTCTTTACATCATAAGAAAAAAATAAGAATCTGTTAAAGATTTTAATTAAAAACTGTAGCCTATTGTCATTTATTAGGCAAATAACAAACTGGCCAGCACATTCAACTTTCCTCAGTCAGAATTTGGCCCTTTCAATAATAAACATTAAAACATAATTATAATAATGTAGAGATTCACGATTTTTCTAGCCTCTCTTAAAAAAAGTACATTTGAATATTCATGATAACAACAATAGCCAAATTCATTTTAATACGGGCCGCTTTTGGCGCTTCACACCTTTTTATTGGTCTTTTTTGGTTTCAAGAATAAGGTCCAGGATTTAGATAAATGTTACTTGTAAAATGTTTTCTCTATTTAAAAACAATACAGTAGTGAAAGATGACTTGACTTGTGTCAGATTGTATGTTTCCTTGCACAGCTGGATGTTGGACTAACCATGAAAAATAATTGTTTGCATTGATCAAAACTGATTATCTGAAGTCACACCGAAGCAACAGACTCGGATTCTGCTTAGTCTTAAGCCTTTTCAATGGGTTATTTTCACAACTTATGATGCCATAGCAGTCAAAATAGGACAAATAAGCTCATGTATGGGACAAATTCTGGACCTTTGTCAGTGAGGGGTGGGTCTTTCGAACCACCCGAACCCCCCTCTAGCTACGGGCCTGTAGTATGTGTTTTTCCTATAATAGAAGTCAATGGTTACAGTTTTCCAACATACTTCAAAGTATCTTCTTTTGTCTTCAACTGAACAAAACAACTGGTTTGGAACAAGCAAAGAGTGAGTAAATAATAAAAGAATTTTCATTTTGTGTATGAGCTATCCCTTTAAATCTCAAATCACGATGGTCAGAAACGGATCAATTGAACCCATCAGTGCATTTATTCTGGCCTCATTTGTAAACACAAGGGCCATCTTCAGTTCTCAAGAGTCTCTCTGTTACCGCAGGTTGTTTGCAGCATTACAAACCAAACTACAAACAAGTTTAAAGAGAGTCCAAGGAGAAAGAGCTTCCAGAAAAAATAAAAAGCCTTATTTCACATTGTGTGAGAGGAGCAAACACTTGTCACAAGCACTTGGCATGCTTACAAATGTGGAGACCTTTTATTCCCAAAGTAAACCCATGTCAATTATAATCAGTGATTGACCTTGCGTGACATCTCCTATGGATTTTCCCCTCGTTTGGTGAAGTTAATTAACTCGTGGAAAGCTGCGGTCACTGCAACTTCATTTAGGACTAATCTGTATGAAGTAGGAGGAGATTTGTGCCAAAAAACTGTCAAGGTTGTGCTGGGATTTCTGCGCAACAACTCTAATCAAAAGAAACCTGGGTTGAATTGGTACATGTTTCTGATTCCCGGATGGGCCAGTTGGCGTTTCTGTGTGCAGTTTGCATGTTCTCCCCGTGTTGCCATGGGTTTCCTCTGGGTGCTCCGGTTTCCTCCATAGTACAAACACATGCGCTCCCCGGGCGCCGCAGCATGGCTGCCCACTGCTCCGGGTGTGTGTTCACGGTATGTGTGTGTTCACTAACTGTGTGTGTGCACTTGGATGGGTTAAATGCAGAGCACAAATTCCAAGTATGGGACACCATACTTGGCCACACTACACTTCACTTCACTTCACTATATGTGAATTCACCATAGTGTATGAGTGTGTGTGTGAATGCGAGTGTGTATGGGTGTTTCCCAGTACTGGGTTGCGGCTGGAAGGGCATCCGCTGTGTAAAGCATATGCTGGAATAGTTGGCGGTTCATTCCGCTGTGGCGACTCCTGGTAAATAAGGGACTAAGCTGAAGGAAAATGAATGAATGAATGTTTCTGATTGGTTGTGTGACTCATGTCTTAACTTGAATATAAGTACAACTGTTTGTATGGTTTTTTTTTTTTCACAAACATTGACAGTGATCCATCATCCTGATGCATATGTTAAAGGAGAAAAGCTTAGGGTTGTCTCTAATTTTAGATTCTAGATTAGATTTTAGATTGCCAAAAAGGTCACTAAAATTGCTCAATCTCATTTAGTCAACTTCAGACATATATACGACCTTATTTGACTAAAGAAGCGGCAAAACTTTTTTTGCAACACAGGCTCATGGTGGATATGTACCCCTGTCTACATTTCTGGAGAGCACAAATTATTCAATTCATCATTCATTCATTTTCTTTTCGGCTTAGTCCCTTTATTAATCTGGGGTCGCCACAGCGGGATGAACCGCCAACTATTCCAGCATATGTTTTATGCAGCGGATGCCCTTCCAGCTGCAACCCATCACTGGGAAACATTCATACACACTCATTCACACACATACACTACGGACAATTTTAGCTTACCCAATTCACCTATACCGCATGTCTTTGGACTTGTGGGGGAAACCGGAGCACCCGGAGGAAACCCACGCGAACACGGGGAGAACATGCAAACTCCACACAGAAATGCCAACTGACCCAGCCAAGGCTCGAACCAGCGACCTTCTTGCTGTGAGGCGAACGTGCTACCCACTGCGCCACCGCGTCGCCCTTTATTCAATTCAATTCATCTTTATTTATATAGCCCTTTTACAATGTAGATTGTGTCAAAGCAGCTTAACATAGAAGTTCTAGTAAATTGAAATTGAAACTGTGTCAGTCCAGTTTTCAGAGTTAAAGTTCAGTTTAGATCAGTTCATTCATTCATTTTCTTTTCGGCTTAGTCCCTTTATTTATCAGGGGTCGCCACAGCGGAATGAACCGCCAACTTATCCAGCATATGTTTTACACAGCGGATGCCCTTCCAGCTGCAACCCATCACTGGGAAACATCCATGCACACTCATTCACACACATACACTGCAAACAATTTAGCCTTCCCAATTCACCTATACCACGTCTTTGGACTTTTGGGGGAAACCGGAGCACCCGGAGGAAACCCACGCCAACACGGGGAGAACATGCAAACTCCACACAGAAATGCCAACTGACCCAGCCGAGGCTCAAACCAGTGACCTTCTTGCTGTGAGGCGATCATGCTACCCACTGCGCCACCGTGCTGCCTAGTTCAGTTCAGTGTAGTTTAATTTTCACTGCTGAAAGTCCAAACACTGAAGAGCAAATCCATCGATGCGCAGCTCCACATGTCCCAAACCAAGCAAGCCAGTGGCGACAGGGGCGAGAAACAAACTGAAGTGAAGGAAAAAACCTAGAGAGAAACCAGGCTTAGTTGGGCACGACCATTTCTCCTCCTGCCAAATTTCTTGTGCAGAGCTGCAGTCTAGGCACAGAAGGCTGGAGATGTCCTGGATGTCCATCGTGGACTGAGTAGGTCATCGGCGGGTGTACAGGCTGGCCCACGGGATCAATGAAGACTCGTCGGTCACTGGATCTTTCAGGAATCTGTCTCATGCTCTCCACTCCTCCACGACCAACACAGCATTTGCTCTGGATACGGCCTGGTCCAGGGTTATGGAGACCTCTAGAAGTCCTTTATGGTTGGCATCACCTCTTCACAGGGCTTGAATCACATCAATGGCACTGCACAATCTCCGGAGGCCTCAGGATGAGTATTCCTAGGCGGAAATAGAGAACAAAGAAAATAATTAGCGTAGCTGCTGTTCATAGTGTATTTAAACAAGAGAGATTAAATATCAATGCAAAAAGAAGTGCTATAAAAAGCAGTTATATAAACAAACATGTAAAGCATATGAGTGTTTCTAACAAAATGTCTGGTGCATTAGGACAGGAGGAGTGCGTCTTACAGGTGGTTTGTCAAGCTCACTCACCTGCGTGGAGCACATTCATGCATCATACCGTTATGTGATGCATTGTGTGTATGCTTTACTAAAAAGATAGGTCTTTAATCTAGTTTTGAACTGAGAGAGTGTGTCTGAGCCTGAATTATGTAGCCAGAGATAGGCTACGTCTGGCTGCATTTTGTGTTTAAAACGAATTTTTCTAGATTGCTTTTGAAAACACTAACGGTTGGGTTTAGGTAAGGGGGTGGGTTGGTCAGTCAGTCAGTCGACAGCAAGCTGGCCTGGTCGCCTGAAGTGCATATTGCGCCCTCTGGTGGATTTACGCAAGAAGAGGATGCGCCAGAGAAATTTGAGATCATCAAAAAGTGTACACAGCGGCCTCTGGTCGATTAGCAAAAACTGCAAGCAGACGTACCTCCAGTCATGTATGTCGCTGTCCTCAGAAATGTAGACCTGGGTACGTATCCACAATGAGCTTGGGTTGCTTTTTATAGTTTGGTCACAAGCCAGTACAACAGTTTTAAAATCAGTGGAATCGCTTTATAAACAGACACTTAAAGTAAATAGATGAAAAATGAATCATACAGCAGATGAAAATTAGGCTAACTTTGGCTTATTTACAGTTTTTACTGTTGATTACCGAGCATTGTCCCTGTAAATAAATGAAAAAATAATAATAATAAATTGGCAACACAAATAAGTCTCAGATTCAGGGAAAGAATGATCATTAAAGCTGCTGTACAGTGACTGTTGAGGGAGTTTAATCATAAATCTAAGGGGATGTGTGTGGATTTAAACAGATGTCTGTGGATTTTATGACATTGAGTCATTGCAATGGTTGCCAGAAATGTTATTATACGTAAGCGCATGATGAAATTATGTAACTATTTTTTTCCGTGATTTCATTCCCATGCACACACTGCTGTGGAGGCGTAATAATGATATAAATATGATGTTTCATTAAGAGGTTCAAACATTAGGTGGCAGCATTCTCACATAATTACACCATGCAGCAATTCCTGGAAAAATCCTCATATTCTGCATTAGAAATGAATATTTGAATAATGAATGAAGACAAATGTATGCTTAGACTCGTTTCAATTATTTTATAAATCCAACTGTCATCGGATTGATGTTTATTTTGTTTTGTAAGTTGATTTATTATTGACTTGTGGTAGAAATAATATTTACAAATACAAATACTAATAAGTTACAATTACTCAATGTGTAATATTATGCATAATACATTTATTTTGTGTATCATAATTTTATGTTTGTAGAGATGTTTTGAAATTTATATTAATATTTACTTTTATATGATTTTCTAGTTATGTGAAAAATACATTATAATCAAACACCTTAATAAATAAACAAGCATTGTTTATTTGTTCATCTTTATACTTTTATACATACAGCTGAAGAAAATTATTAGCCCTCCATGATGATGCATAATATTTTACGTCATTTTGCAAGATACTAGTATTCAGCTTAAAGTGCAATTTAAAAGGCTTAACTAGGTTAAGTTAGGTTAATTAGGCAAGTCATGGGACAACAGTGGTTTGTTCTGTAGCCAAATCGAAAAAATGTAAGAAAAATAATAATAATAACATTCTAACGAAGCTATTAGTATTGACTTCAGCAGATTTACTTTTTTTTTTTTAATTATATATATATATACACAACCCCAAATCAGAAAACGTTGGGACAGTATGGAAAACACAAATAATAATAAAAAGTAGTGATTTCCAAATTTACTTTGACTTATATTTCAGTGCAGACAATATGAACACAAAATATTTCATGTTTTGTCTGGTCGACTTCATTTCATTTGTACATATACATCCTTCCCTGTCATTCAGACCTGCAACACATTCCAAAAAAAAATTACAGGTACTTGACTGGCCTGCCTGCAGTCCCAACCTGTCTCCAATAGAGAATGTGTGGCACATTTTGAAGTGCAAAATGCATTAATGAAAACCCCGTACTGTTGCCCACCTTAAGACATTGTTTTCAGGAAGAATGGGACCAAATTACACCTGAAACACCTCATCACTTGGTGTCTTCAGTCCCTAAACGTCTTTTAAGTGTTGTAAAAAGGAATGGCAGCATTACAAAGTGGTAAATGCTTTACTGTTTCAACTTTTTTTTAAATGTGTTTCAAGAACCAAAATTGGAACACATGTTTATTTTGAAAAGAAACCCAATAAAAATCACGAGGACCACATTAAATAATGTTTGTTGTATCGTCTGCAATGAAATATAAGTCAAAGTAAATTTTGAAATCACTACTTTCTTTTTTATTTGTGTTTTCCATATTGCCCCAACTTTTTATGATTTGGGGTTGTACACACACACTCACACACACGCACGCACGCACGCACACACACACACACACACACACACACACACACACACACACACACACACACACACACACATATATATATATATATAGCCTCTTCACCCTTGTGTATTACTCCGCCCACATGAGTGGCAAACACAGGACAACAGTTTGACAAATATTGCAGCTGTTGGACAACATAATGTACTTTTGAGGCTTTTTCAGGCGAGAATGTAGTTGTTTAGATTGCATCTATGCAGTTTATTTATAAGGATAGTGCCTATTTTGAATATTTATAATTTCGGAAATTCAGCGCATTCGCGGCCATCAGCCTGTCATACTGAGCAGAGCAAAGACAGTTGACGTTCCGACACAAGATGGCGACAGAGACTGCATAATAAGTCCTTAGGGGAGAAAAACAGCATTTTTTCAGCGTACGTTTCAAACTACAGCTGAACAAATCATTACAGAACAGGTAAGTGACATTCTATGTTGATCTCTCTCTTTTGTATGTTGTAGTGCTGTAATTTTACCATAGTAATCTGGTATTTTGTGCTTTGTTCTGGCTTTTTCGGGGTTAATTATTGTGATCTCCCAATTGCAACAATGAAATACTGGGAAATCTCTGTAGATTGATGGCATTTCATGCTGTTCAGCTTTATAATCTTAAAATGTGAGCAAAATCACCTGTTTTGTCATCACTTTAGACTTTACACTAGAGAATCATTCAAACACTAGCTCTAAAGTGACGTTAGTGAATGAACAACGGTTTCTGCTGTTCTGAAGTCAGCTGCAGATGTGAATGAATGGCGGAAGAAAGTAGTTCCTCATACAAATGGGTTTTTGAGATGCTCCGTGTTTGATTTTCTTTTTTATATACATGATTATGCCGTCGAACTGTTCTATAAACGCAATATCACACTCGTAGCAGTGTGATATGGCTGTATATTGTCACTGGTGGGACACTAAGGCCATATACAGCCATATCGCACTGCTACTCGTGTGATATTGCTCATATATATATATATATATAATATAGTTTTAACTCATTTCTAATAACTGATTTCTTTTATCTTTGCCATGATGACAGTAAATAATATTTTTCGAGACAATTCTATACAGCTTAAAGTGACATTTAAAGGCTTAACTAGGTTAATTAGGTTAACTAGTGTATAACGATGGTTTGTTCTGTAGACTATCGAAAAAAATATAGCTTAAAGGGGCTAATAATTTTGACCTTAAAATGTTAAAAAAAAAATTTAAAAACTTACGTTTATTCTAGCCAAAATAAAACAAATCAGACTTTCTCCAGAAGAAAAAATATTATCAGACATACTGTGAAAATTTCCTTGCTCTGTTAAACATAATTTGGGAAATATTTAAATAAATAATAATTCAAAGGGGGTTTAATAATTCTGATTTCAACTGTATATATATATATATATATATATATATATATATATATATACATACATAAGTCCTCTGAAAGTGCATCAATATTTTTGCTTTTTAATCTTACAATGGAGCATGTCTACACTACACTACACTACACTGAGCAGTTGGAGAGAATCAGTGATATTTGATGTTAGTTCTGCAGTTCTCTTCTGTGACCTCCTTGAAAGTACATTTTGGCATCAAGTTTCTTCAAATGTTCATCAAGATGTTCAGCAGATGTGAGATTGTGTAAGATAACAGCACGGGTCTCTATTCAGTCAAACCACAGAGAAAATCCATCAGACTAAATTGGATCTAGGTTTTAATCATAAAAAAAGTACAGCTGCATGCAAACATACAGAAGACGCTTTGTGCAGAAAAATGTCCAACTGTGCAAAGAGCAATACTATAAACAGGTCAGTGACAGATTGACATATCCACCTGTTAACCTCCAATACCAACATACCTGCCAAAATCATGAGAAATTCAGCTGGCCAAGCTCTCCAAAACGACACGCAAGCCAGCTCTACCTGCCAAAATGTGCGTGGGCAGCAAAAAAACATTACGCAACCACCCCATTTGGAGTTTAAAGCCATTTTTGCAGGAAAATGACAAAGGGTGAAGATGTGCTAGCATTTGCACCAAATATGGACCTCAAGAACAAAGAAAAAAGGGGAGTTTTTCCAGCTAACATATGGTGACCATCTAAGATATACGTAACATCTGTCTTTTTCTTAATGAATGCCTTCAGCTTAGAATATGAGCAATGCTGACATCTTCAAAACTGATCCAGATGCAAACACTTCTGCATTCACTGTAAAAAAAATGCTGGGTTCCACACAATCCCTTCAACGCAAATCGATTAGGTTAACTTAATAGTTTTTATAATTTTAAGTTGACTGAACATAAAACAATTAAGTTTAAGTCCCCTAAAAAACTCAATAATTGTATTGTTTCAGCTCGTTTTAATTAAGAAGTTTGAACAAGCCGCCAAAATAATGTTATACGGCATCTTATATGCTTTGAATGTCACACATGCATTGTGAAAAAGACAACCTCAATAAATAAATACATATACTGATGGCACTATCAGTTCTTTTAAAGTAGCTAACCAATAAATTTAGTCTATTTAATATCCAAAAATTAAAGAGTTCACCCCAAAAATCACAATTGTCACCTTAAGTATACTATCTGAGGCTCTGCAGGAAAGTTTTATGAGGTTTGGCAGCCTTTTCTTTCATTCATTCATTTTCTTTTTCGACTCAGTCCCTTTATTAATCTGGGGTCGCCACAGCGGAATGAACCACCAACTTATCCAGCATATGTTTTACGCAGCGGATGCCCTTCCAGCTGCAACCCATGACTGGGAAACACCCATACACTCTCATTCACACACATACACTACGGACAATTTAGCTTACCCAATTCACCTATACCGCATTTTTTCAATTCAATTCAATTCATCTTTATTTCTATAGCGCTTTTACAATGTAGATTGTGTCAAAGCAGCTTCACATAGAAGATTATAGTGAATTGGAATGGTGTCCGTTCAGTTTTTAGAGTTTAAGTTCAGTTCAGTTCAGTGTGGTTTAAATTTTCACTGCTGAGAGTCCAAACACTAAAGAGCAAATCCATCGATGCGCAGCTCTACAGGTCCCGAACCATGCTAGCCAGTGGCGACAGCGGCGAGGAACGAACTTCACCAATTTGCGAAAGTGAAGGAAAAAAAACCTTGAGAGAAACCAGGCTCAGGGCGACACGGTGGCGCAGTGGGTAGCACGTTCGCAACCGGAGCACCCGGAGGAAACCCACGCCAACACGGGGAGAACATGCAAACTCCACACAGAAATGCCAACTGACCCAGCCGAGGCTCGAACCAGCGACCTTCTTGCTGTGAGGCGACAGCGCTGTAAATATTAAAAACTTTCAAGGATTTAAGATGCTGATAACCATTAAACACGTCATAACAGTAATGTGTAAAGGGTCCTTGTGACGAATCGTCTATGTTTTCCCTCAATTTAAGTGTCTCCCGAATGAATAAGTGTAAATGAAATGTCATTTCGAGATCACAAAGGACATCTGGGCGACGGCGGAGCTTTTTCCCTCAGAGATAAAGTTCAGCTTCAGAATGAACACGAGAGCGCTTCAAGTGACATAATGCTCAATTATTACCCTCCATTGCTCGGGATGATCAAGTAAAAGCTCGCTCAGTGCCATCTCTAAAAGCCACGGCGATATTTCTCTCTCTTTCCGCAGACTGAGAGATCGGCTTGAGAAATCATATGAGCTCGACTCTGTCACGCCTGAATAGCGCCCGCGACACGACGCCATTTTTCAAGAGAAACCCGCGCTTTTTTTTTCTTTCTTTCACGGAGGCCAAAACGAAGAGCGAAGCTGATCAGGCGCGCATAATACCCGTGAAATAAATCCAGACTGTGAAATGTTTTCCTTTAAAGCACAGCTCTCAGCGCAGATAATGCTCAACAATATTTCAAGGAGGATTGCACCCCGCTGTTATCATATAAACGTCTTCTGAGGTTATGAGGTTTAAAGAGAGCTATGAATATATAGAGTCGAGGCTCCGTGGAGCTTATATTCCGTCAAAACATGCTCTTTTGGCTATACTTAACAAAATCTCATTTCAGGCCGTCTGTTGTTTTATTAGGGATGTTTAGGACTAGCGAGGCGACTATATTGCTCATGTTATTACACTTCAGCATTGTCATTTGTTGTGGAGGTGTGGTGGTTACTTTGCTTGAAGGGATTTGCACAAAAAGATTGATGAAAATTTCCTTTATTTTAGTCATCCTCAGGTCATCCATGAACCAATGTAGGTGACGATTTTCTTCTGTAGAACATTGAAGTCTGTAAATCAAAATGAACATTGTTTATTTTGCTAGAGCACATTGTTATATTTTTAGGTGAATGATTAATCCGTGCAAGTTAATCTGAAAAAAAATATTCATTCATTTTCCTTCGGCTTAGTTCCTTTATTCATCAGGGGTCGCCACAGCGGAATGAACCGCCAACTTATCCAGCATATGTTTTACACAGCAGATGCCCTTCAAGTTGCAACCCAGTACTGAGAAACACCCATACACTCTCACACGCATACACTATGGCCAATTTAGCCTATTCAATTCTCCTATAGCGCATGTCTTTGGACTGTGGGGGAAACCAGAGCACCCGGAGGAAACCCACGCCAACACGGGGAGAACAGGCAAACTCCAAACAGAAATGCCAACTGACCCAGCCGGGACTCGAACCAGTGGCCTTCTTGCTGTCAGGCGACAGTGCTAACCACTGAGCCACCGTGTCACCTGAAAAAAATATTTGTTTTGGTAATCTTCAATCAAAGTCTGAACATGTGCGCTGCAAAAAATGCTTTTCTTACTTAGATTTTTTGTTTGGTTTCTAGTCCAAATATCTACATATTCTTAAATCAAGAAGCATTTTCTAGACAAGCAGTTTTGTTTTAAAAAAAATAATATGTAGAAATTAAGTGAGTTTTTCCTTAAAACAAGCAAAACAATCTGCCAATGGGGTAAGCAAAATAATCTTATGTCAAAAGGAAAAACAAGATCATTTTGCTTATTCCATTGGCAGATTTTTTTGCTAGTACTCGTCTTTAAGTAACCCAAAAATTTTACTCAAAATGTAATTCGTTACCACCAGTGATGGGTCGTTCTTGAACGAATCTTTTATGTGACTCGAGAATGATGAGTCCTCTCAGGGAGTGATTCGTTCATTCGCGCACACACACATTTGTGCAGGTGGAGGACAAGATTAATTTTTCGAGTCCTCTATCAGGTTTAAGTCGTTCGCTCATCACGTGAAAGACAGAAGCCAATCATATGCAGTC
>CAIGQV010000818.1:32097971-32114281 GCA_903798115.1 Danio jaintianensis | reverse complement strand
GATTAATTGGAAATCTCAAAGCTTTGCTTTCCTAAACACGCAAAATAACTCTGGATTAAAGGGATAGTTCACACAAAAATACACATTCTGTCATCATTTGCTCAGCCTTTACTGTTCAGCAAGTCAAATATTTGTTAATTCGAGTGAGGAAGAGATGATTAGCCCAATTATGTATTTCTGGACAATTTTACAAGTTATCAGTGTACTTTAAATCGTCTGTTATGAGTCAGTATTGCTAATTATTATAATTTTTTTTACATTTACAGAAGATTAATTTGAAATCTCCAAACTTTGCTTTTCTAAACACGCAAAATAACTCTGGATTAAAGGGATAGTTCACACAAAAATACACATTCTGTCATCATTTGCTCAGCCTTTACTGTTCAGCAAGTCAAATATTCGTCGAGTGAGGATCAGATTAGCCCAATTATATATTTCTGGACAATTTTACAAGGTAGTGTATTTTAAATGGTCTATTATTGGTCAGTCAACCAAGTATTGCAAATTATTTTTATTTATTTATTATTACATTATCCGCTGCGTAAAACATATGCTGGATAAATTGGCGGTTCATTCTGCTGTGGCGACCCCAGATTAATAAAGCGACTAAGCCGAAAAGAAAATGAATGAATGAATATTATTACATTTACAGAAGATTAATTGGAAATCTCCAAACTTTGCTTTTCTAAACACGCAAAATAACTCGGGATTAAAGGGATATTCACACAAAAATACACATTCTGTCATCATTTGCTCAGCAAGTAGCCTAAAATATATGTTAATTTGAGTGAGGAAGAAATTATTAGCCCAATTATGTTTTTTTTGACAATTTTACAAGATATCAGTGTATTTTAAGTGGTCTACTATTGGTCAGTCAACCTCGTATTGCAAATTATTTATGTATTTATTATTTATTTTTACATTTACAGACGATTAATTAGAAATCTCGAAACTTTGCTTTACTAAACACGCAAAATAACTCAGCATTAAAGGGATATTCACACAAAAATACACATTCTGTCATCATTTAATCACCCTTTACTTGTTTCAAACCTTTAAGAGTTTCTTTCTTCTGTGGAACACATAAGAAGATATTTAGAAAAATGTTGAAAACCTGTAACCATTGACTTCAGTAGTATTTGTTTTTCCTACAAAGGAGGCAGATGGTTACAGGTTTTCAGCTTTCTTAAATATATCTATTTCGTTTTTTGAGTACATTTTCATTTTTGGGTGAACTATCTCTTTAACCCCTGATTAAAATGACTGGGTGTTTAAATGCACTACGATCCCATCAAAACAAATTAGTTTATTGTTAAAAATTTCAATTGAATGAAAACTGCAGTTGAGTAATAGCTACTACAATTAAATGCATAAACTGTCAAATTCTTACATATTGACGTTGGCTGATTAGGAAAATCCAACTGTACTTGTGTATTTTGTTTGGTGCAGCGGCTAATGATAAATCACAGATTGTGATTTGTAGCTCAAATCATGCAAGTGCAGCTGTAGAAATGTAACCGGATAGTGCTGCGCAGTTTTATTGATGTGTCTTTAGGCACACGGAGATCAAGCAACCTGTCCTTGTGTAACTCCATAGATATATTAGACCAATGAAACATCATGAAGTTTCATTCGTTTCTTTTTTAACTTTAAGTTTAAAGTTCAAACTTATTCATGTTGCTATCTTATAGTTATGCTCAGTCATACATGTTCTTGCCTTTTTAAAGCTTTCTTCTACTCTATCTGTGACTCATTTGACCATGTGTGTATATAAACATACATATACACACACACACCTTTTTTTTTTTTAAATTTACTTATTTAACTAGGAAAGTCCCATTGAGATACAATATTTCTATACCAGGGAGTCCTGGTCAAAACAGAGAGCATAGGACAGACAGGGGGGGATTTGCTGATTTGGGGGCGCTAAGCAATTCCAGTCAAGGGGCCCAAAAGTCCTAAAATGCACCCTTTGTACTTTTATTTCATTCATTTTCTTTTCGGCTTAGTCCCTTTATTAATCAGGGCTCGCCACAGTGGAATGAACCGCCAACTTATCCAGCATATGTTTTACGCAGCGGATGCCCTTCCAGTCGCAACCCAACACTGGGAAACACCCATACATTCTCGCATTCACACACATACACTACGGCCAATTTAGCTTATTCAATGGAAACCAGAGCACCCGGAGGAAACCCACGTGAACACGGGGAGAACATGCAAACTCTACACAGATGCTTTTATTTCTTTTCTATTTATTTCTTTTGGTGTTTTTTTTCTCTCTCCTTTTCTAAGTTTATCTTAATGCAATCTCTGTTTTAAATGAAAATTAATTCACAATTAAATATAATAAATAAACTATTTAGTTTTTAAAACTAAGTCTTTACCTGATTTGACTACTGGACTGCTCCATGATTGGGGGTGGGGGACAAATTTGCATAGATGTAATAATTAATGTAAAAATTTTATTTGTTAGATGCTGATTTTACAAAATATGATAAAAAATAATGCTATATATATAATTTATAGGTATGATTTATACTTCTAGACATTTATTGGGCCCCTATTAACATTTATTAACATTTATTAAGCGGCCCCTTACCTCGCTTATTGGTTAAATCCGCCCTTGAGGACAGAGTTACAGAAATACATATCACAACACATAAACACACACACAAAATAATATAAACCATAATCAATTATTAAAACATGTGCCCTGTTCGAAGTAGACAGAAACTATACTTTAAACTATTTTTAAAAATAGGGATAGATGGTATAGATTTCATATGTAGTATATCTCAAAGCTTATTGCAAACATATGGAGCATACTTAGAGAATGCAGATCGATCCTAACGCTGCATGAATAAATGGCATAATAAAGGTCCCGTGAAGTGCTTTGAAATGTGCATTTTTATTCAATGTTTGATGTAATCTCAACCGAAATATAAAGAGAGGGTGGGACACAGTGTGTAGCTCCTCCCCTTAAAAAAAACTGCCAATAACGTTTCTTTTTTTTTCTTTTTTTTTAAAAAATTGCATAAACCATCAGGAACAAACATACAACACAATATAAAAGGTGAAACATAAAAAACTAATATGACAATGGTAAAAAAATTAAACAAATATAAAAATAAAAAAAATACACAAAGCATAGTGTACAGCATTTCTACATCCAATGATTTTAAGAATTAACGGGAATCAAAAAAAGTGTTATAATAATTGATACAAATCTCAGATTTTTTGCTTTTCAACAATTTCACCGTAGAAATAAAGAAGTCAAACTCGATACAAAAAAAACTGTTAAAGTGGGAGATGATTTAGCAAATTTCTCTTTGTGTATGTAAAATTTTGCCAGTAAAATAAAAAGATTAACAATATATTCAAGATTTTTGTTGGATTTGTTCTCATAATAAAAAATAATATCTTTTAATGTAAAATAATAACTAAGTTTTGTCATTTAAAAAATATATTTGGCTAGATCCTTCCAGAAAGTGTTTACAACGTTGCATTCAAAATATAAATGACAAAGGTTCTCTTTATCTGCATTGCAGAAACCACAGATATCCTCCATTTTAATGTACTTTGATAATAAAGATTTTACTGGGTAAATTGTATGTAGTATTTTAAAATGAATTTCCTTAATTTTATTAATAGTGTATTTGAAGGGAATTAACCAGGCTCTTTTCCAATTGATATTAACTATAATAGAGTTCCAAAAAAATTTGCCTCTAGAAGTAATTTTATTTTGCTTCTGAAAAATATTACGAATGTGTTTGTTAGTACATTTTTTTTATCAGTCAACTCAACACCTTCTAAATGTAATTTTGGGTTTACAATAGCCAGAGAATTATAGCAAATATGATTTTTAAAAAGTTGAATAATTTTAACGGGAATAGATTTAATAACTGAATTAAATTCTCTAAACAGTATTGGGAAATTGTAAGTAGACATGAATTGTTCATATGATAGAATATTCCCAGAACTGTCAAAAAGTTTTAAAAGATGATTAATGTCTCTATTAAACCAATTCACTAAGAATAAAGATTTATTTGAAGAGGTTATATTACCTGCCAATAACGTTTCGTTTTCCTCATTGCTCTGCCAGTGAGAGTGGTTGAGCTCAAGCGCATCAAATGTGAAGCGTCTTGAAGGGGGCGGGGCATGTCAGATACTAGAGAGCTTTTGATTGGTCAAGATTTGATGAGAAACTTAAGGTATGAGGTGATTAGGAAAAAAACGCTGATCCATTTAGGCGGAAACAAAGGTGACAAACTTTATGTGTTTAAATCATTTTTTATCTTCTAAATTTTGTCACTGTTTTGTATAGATATCCTAAAAGCGAACAATACTGATACTAACATCTAAAACGTTTTATTTTAATTTCATGGGACCTTTAAGTAAGAGTATATCTGCTGATCTGGTGTTATAAGTATTTGAGCAGTACACCAACTAACTAGATATATACTGTGGTAATTTACCAACTAAAGCCTAGTACCGGTTTGGACCCCCTTTTTCCTTCAGAACTGCCTTAATCCTTCATGGCATAGATTTAACAAGGTACTGGAAATATTCCTCAGAGATTTTGGTCCATATTGACATGTTAGTATCACACAGTTGCTGCAGATTCAGGGCTCGCAAAATCTGGTAGCCCGAAGTCCCAGGGCTATTGTTTTTTCAGTCGGGCTACTAAGATCTATCTTCACCTTGCCTGGCAGGCTATCTAGATAACCCGCCAGGCACTGTGTAGATAGATTTTGGTAGCCCGACTGAAAAAACAATACCCCAAGGACTTCGGGCTACCAGATTTTGCACTGAGATTTGCCCTGAGGTCCATAATGCGAATCTCCCATTCCACCACATCCCAAAGGTGCTCTATTGGATTGAGATCTGGTGACTGTGGAGGTCATTTGAGTACAGTAAACTCATTGTCATGTTCAAGAAACCAGTCTAAGATGATTCACGCTTTATGACATGGCGCGTTATCCTGCTGAAAGTAGCCATCAGAAGATGAGTATACTGTGGTCATAAAGGGATGGACATGGTCAGCAACAATACTCAGGTAGGCTGTGGCATTGACGCGATGCACAATTGGTACTAATGGGCCCAAAGTGTGCCAAGAAAAGATCCCCCACACCGTTACACCACCACCATTAGCCTGAACCGTTGATACAAGGCAGGATGGATCCATGCTTTCATGTTGTTGACACCAAATTCTGACCCTACCATCCAAATGTCGCAGCAGAAATCGAGACTCATCAGACCAGGCAACATTTTTCCAATCTTCTATTGTCCAATTTTGGTGAGCCTGTGCGAACTGCCGCTCACTGTATATTTTCTCTTTTTCAGACCATTCTCTGTAAACCCTAGGGATGGTTGTGCGTGAAAATCCCAGTAGATCAGCAGTTTCTGAAATACTCAGACCAGCCTGTCTGGCACCAACAACCATGCCACGTTCAAAGCCACTTAAATCACCTTTCTTCCTCATTCTGATGCTCAGTTTGAACTGCAGCAGATCGTCTTGACCATGTCTACATGCCTAAATGCATTGAGTTGCTGCCATGTGATTGGCTGATTAGAAATTTGCGTTAACAAGCAGTTGGACAGGTGTACCTAATAAAGTGGCGGTAAGTGTATGTAGGCCACAATAAGTCATTTTTGTTGTGTGATATATTGTCACAGAAATTGTTTCAATAAGCAATATTATTGTCATATTATTATTGTATGATTATATACCAGCATAATAATGCAAATAGCCATAAACACTTTAAAATAGTCATCATTCTTAAGGTTATTTAGATTCTATAATTTGATGTTAAAAAGGTAAATCTCTTATTGTACATACTATTAAATGTTCTATTCGGTAAATGTTGAATTATAAACTTTGACACTGGTGGGGTAGAATATATATGTCATTGTAAAATGGCGTTAATGTTATTTGTGAATTTGTAAATATATATTGCAATGTCAAAATAATATTGAGGTCATTTCCAAGTATTGCACGATAAGTCGATATATTGATTATTGCGACAGGCCTAGTTATATGTCAGAAATTGTAGCATTCCTCAGCCGAAAAAAAAAAAGTTTTCAAAATAATCCTTCTATGTCATTTCCATTGTAGTTTTGGTGACCTTTTATACTTGAAGCTATATATTTTTGTGATTATACTAAAAGTTATTGTCCTTGGTGTGACGAGTCTTCAAGTTGAGGTTGGAGAATCCTGAGCTGACAGGAATGCTTTGAGGTTGAAAGTGGGGAAATTTCAGCTTGTTCCCACTTCCGACTTGAAATTAGACCACCCATGCGTAGTTTCTGTAAAACTACAACCTGTAAACACACGCTGGCCAATAAACCCGAACACTCAACTGGCTGAGAATTGGTGAACCTTATTATGTTATGACTGAAGGCTAGAAGTCTAGACTTGTGAGATTTCAGTGACATGCTTCAAGTAGTGGGATCATTTTATGTGTGTGGTATAGGGTATATGCAGAAGCACTTTTAATTTTCAGTAACCTAGTTCAAGCGCTTCCGGTGAACTGTATGCTGTTACAGAACCGCCACATTTAAGGTCTGTTTTCTTTAAAAATCAATGATCTTCACTGCCTGATTGATATACTATATAAAGTGGGTCTCAGAATGTACAAGAAGCACTGCATTCAATTACATTGTTTCTGCGTTAGTGTTGTCACGATATAAGAATTTGATACTAATCGATACTGAAATTTTAAAAAACGTCAATTTCCCGCTAACATTTGAGCGCTGTTGAGCGCGTTCTTAAACAGCGCTGATTTCCCATTGTGTTCACGTGCTCAACAGAAATGACTGTGATTGGCTGTGAAGGTCATCAGGTCACCGAACTCACCACTGTTTACTGAGTGTAACCACAGATACAGGAGATACACACTGGAGCGTTTTAAAGCCACGAAGATCAGCTGGTCTGTTTATAAGCTGACATACGAGCGATCCACTGATGAATCGACTGACCTTCACAGCTTTAAAACGCTCCAGTGTCCCTGTATCTGTGGTTACAAAATCAAGATCTCGATTTTCTCACAATTCTGTAGATGTAAAATAAAGGTTAATATGAGTAGTGTAAAACAACAATATTAGGCCTATGTGTAGGTCTACTGTTGGTTAAAATGCTAAATTTTGTATAGACATGGAATGATGAACTTGAACAAAATTTTAATATATACAGTTGCAATCAGAATTATTAAACCCCCTGAATTATTCGCCCCCCTGTTTATTTTTTCCCCAATTTCTGTTTAACGGAGAGAAGATTTTTTCAACACATCTCTAAATATAATAGTTTTAATAACTCGTTTCTAATAACTGATTTATTTTATCTTTGCCATGATGACAGTACATAATATTTTACTAGATATTTTTCAAGACACTAGTATTCAGCTTAAAGTGACATTTAAAGGCTTAACTAGGTTAATTAGGTTAACTAGGCAGGATAGGGTAATTAGGCAAGTTGTTGTATAACGATGGTTTGTTCTGTAGACTATCGAAAAAAAATATAGCTTAAAGGGGCTAATAATATTGACCTTAAAATGTTTTTAAAAAAATTAAAAACTGCTTTTATTGTTGCCGAAATAAATAAGACAATTAAGACTTTCTCCAGAAGAAAAAATATTATCAGACATGCTGTGAAAATTTCCTTGCTCTGTTAAACATCATTTGGGAAATATTTAAAAAAGAAAACAAAATTCAAAGGGGGTTTAATAATTCTGATTGCAACTGTATATGTTAATAATAATTTAAATATACTTTAAATATGCCCTGTTTGTTAATTAACAGTAAAGTGATGACATCAGAATACAACTATTCATAATTCTAATGTTGAATTATGTTTGAGACATATGCTTGTCATTTGTCATTGACAACATTTATTAGACCATTTGTTTCACTGTAAAATTAAACATTTTTCTTTATCAGATTCCCTCTTGCATTATATTCAACATTATATAGGCTAGAGTAGTTATACTGACACTGTTAAACATTTATTTTCATGCACAACACTTAGTGTTCGCTATGAAAGAAAAAACATCAATTGCTTGTGGTAATCATAACTCTAAAATGCGATATGATCATGTAAATGATGTGCGCGCCGGTTTCACTTTCACTTCCGAGTGCGGTTCATGGCTGCTGTCACTCTGAGGAAAAAAAACACACACATGCAAATCATACTTCCCGTGCGGCTCTCAAACGATTGCTCTGTGCAACAAACTGAACATTATTTACAACTTTATTACCTGTTATTCACAGCCTATGCAGGTTCTGTTCACTAAAGTAGGCATCATTGGTGGGCACGTGCGCGTCCTCTCGGTAGTACCACAGCCAAATCACCCTGCAGCCCAAGACCGGTTACTCACTGAAGCTAAGCAGGGCTGAGCCTGGTCAGTACCTGGATGGGAGACCACATGGGATAACTAGGTTGCTGTTGAAAGTGGTGTTAGTGAGGCCAGCAGGGGGTGCTCAACCTGCGGTCTGTGTGAGTCCTAATGTCCTAAGGGGATACTATACTGTCAGTGAGCGCCGTCTTTCAGATGAGACGTTAAACCGAGGTCCTGACTCTCGGTGGTTTAATAAAACTCTGACCGTTTGTTTCTGCTCTGGAACAGCAGGTCTCTGATGATGTCAGTTTGATGGATTGGGTGAAATTTGCATAGCCACGCCCCCTCAACTATAAGATTGTTTCGAAAATGAGAGGAGGAGCGCAAAATAAAACCCTGCCCCTACTCAATATACAGTTTCAGCTGGAAGAAAGTCATTATTCTGAAATAAAAGAAGTCAAAAATATTAGCCGTAGTCATTGGAAAATTATGGTTTGTTCTGGAGACAATCAAAAACAATATTGTTGAAGGGGCTAATAATATTGACCTTAAAATGGTTTTAAAAAAATTAAAAACTGCTTTTATTCTAGCCGAAATAAAACAAATAAGACTTTCTCCAGAAGAAAAAATGTTATAGGAAATACTGTGAAAATTTTCTTCCTCTGTTAAACATCATTTGGGAAATATTTGAAAAAGAAAACAAAAACTCACAGGAGTGCGAATAATTGTGACTTCAACTGTATATTGCTTCACGTTCTTGCAGTTTGTGCCTCTTTATCCTTAAACAAACCCTTCTCAACCATGTTTGCATCATAAAAACCTGAGAAATCTCACCGTGGATTGTTTGAACACGTCGTTCGGCTCTTGTTTCCCAAGTCGACCACACTGTATGGAATGCACTCAAGAGCCTTAGGACATCTGGAGGTGGTGTGTGTTCAAATTAACACCCTCTACGCTAATAGTGCGCGTTGAATACGACTGTGAGATCACGTATCTGCAAGGCTTCAAGATGTTCTCCTCCAGCTAATCTCTGAAGGCTTTGAAGCTTTTTGGTTTTGAGAGGATAGATTGCTCAGTTCCCCGTCACAGCGGCGGATCTCTTTCATTTCTTTGTTAAAAGCACAGATAAAATTGTCTCCCAAGGTTACTTTAAGACGTCTTTGTCGCCTAATGCATTTACATGCGTCTCAGTTCTGCCCATTGTGTCCTGACAGCAAGGGGAATCAATATGAGTGAGTTCATTTATAGGCAGGCTTCCTGAAAGATAGACACATTATTTTGCACATTTATTTTTTTGCCTGAGGAATGTGTAATGTGGGCGGCACAGTGGATCAGTGGTTAGCACTGTTGCCTCACAGCAAGAAGGTCGCTGGTTTGAGTCCCGGCTGGGCCAGTAGGCATTTCTGTGTGGAGTTTGCATGTTCTCCCCTTGTTGTCGTGGGTTTCCTCCGGGTGCTCCGGTTTTCCCCCACAGTCCAAACACATGTGCTATAGGTGAATTGAATAAACTAAATTGGCCGTAGTGTATGAGTGTGTGTGTGAATAAGTGTGTCAGGGTGTTTCCCAGTACTGGGTTGCAGCTGAAAAGGCATCCGCTGCATAAAACATATGCTGGAATAGTTGGCGGTTCATTCCACTGTGGTGACCCCTGATGAATAAGGAACTAAGCTGAAGGAAAATGAATGAATCCAAATCATTTTTTGACTTTTGACCCATGTTTGAGCAGGAAAGTCCAACTCTTTAACAGTGTGAATAGCTGAATTCCTAAAATAGCATTAGACCACCCCTTTAAAGGTGTTGGATAAATCTAAATAAACCACATTTAATTAAAATACAGTTAAAGTCAAAATTATTCACCCTCCTGTGTATTTAATTTCTTTTTCAAATATTTCCCAAATTATGTTTAACAGAGCAAGGAATTTTTCACAGTATTTCCTATAATATTTTCTCTTCTGGAGAAAGTCTTATTTGTTTTATTTCTGCTAGAATAAAAGCAGTTTTTAATTTTCTTAAAAACCAATATTATTAGCCCCTTTAAGCAATATTTGTTTTGGATCGTCTACAGAACAAATCACTGTTATACAATGACTTGCCTAATTAACCCAGTTAAGCCTTTAAATGTCACTTTAAGCTGAATACTAGTATCTTGAAAAATATCTAGTAAAATATTATGTACTGTCATCATGGCAAAGATAAAAGAAATCAGTTATTAGAAATTAGTTATTAAAACTATTATGTTTAGAAATGTGTTAAAAAAAAAAAATTCTTCCTGTTAAACATAAATTGGGGGATAAAATATGCAGGAGAGCTAATATTTCTGACTTCAACTTTACATAGATGTTTTGGTGCTTTCAAATAGCAATATTGTTTGGCAAAATGAGCTTAGGGTTTTTTTTTTGTTAAAACAAAAGTGCATGCGATCAATAATAAGCAGCCTCTAAGCTCACACAGTTCTTTCTTTAAAAATGTATCAGGTATTAAAACAACAAACCCTGTAGAGGGTTTTTTTTTCCAACTGCTAAAAAAATTATTGCTTTAGGGGGCTAATAATATTTACCTTAAAATGGTTTTCAAAAAATTAAAAACTGCTTTTATTCTAGCCGAAATAAAACAAATAACGAAATAGAAAAAATATTATAGGAAATACTGTGAAAAATTATTTGCTCTGTTAAACATCATTTGGGACCCAGTTGCAGCCGGGACTCAAAACAGAGAGCTTCTTTCTGTGAGGCAGTTGGAATAAATGAATTCAAATATCTATTGGACCTAGCTTGTCTGAAGTAAGTATACCTTCTACCTGATGGCAGGAGGCAAAACTTGGAATAAAGTGGGTGGTTCTCATCTGCTAAAATGGACATAGCCCTCTGTATGACTCTCACCTCATACACATGCCCAGTGCTGTTAAGATTTGTGCCCATAATCTTTTGAGATAGGTGAACAATTTTTGTAAGTCTGTTTTTACTTGTCACCCTCAAATTACCATACCAGCATATTACGGCAAAAGTTAAAAGAGACTAAAAAAAGAAGAATAAAATGTCCTAAGAAGAGACCTATCCACATTAAATCCCTTCAACTTCCTCAGATAGAACAATCGTTGATTTGCCTTTTTACAAATAAAATTTGTGTTGGCCTCAAAGTTCAGTTTATCATCCAGGATGGTGCCCAGGTATTTATACTCACTCACTGTCTCAACAAATAAGCCGTTTATTCTAGTAGATGCATTAGAAATAGAGCTACATCGAAAATGAATAACATCTCTTCAGTTTTTGAGACATTAAGTTGTAAATATGAGTCTTTGCACCAAGCAACAAAGTTGTCCAACACTGGGCCATGACCCACCTCATGATCATGCAAAGGACTGACAATGACAGAGTCATCAGCATACTTAATTATATACCTTGATTAAAATTTACTCTGACAGTCATTGGTATAAAGCACAAACAATAGTGGTGACACTATTGTTTTCCGAGTCTAACAGTACTCAGGTACAGTAATTGAATAATCCAAAAAATAACAATTGAATAATATTAATCGTTATTAAAGGTACAATTTCTTATGCCTGAATGCTCAAATCTGATCGTCACTTTGACCCATTTCTTTAGAAAAATCCAACATTTTTCCAAATATCTTCTTTCTTGTTCAACTGATGAAAGAAACTCCAGAGATTTTTAAAAAAGTAAAGAGTGAGTAAATGATGACAGATGTTTTTTGGGGGGGGGAAAAACTATCTTTTTGTTTTGTACAGATTAAAAGCATAGATAAATGCATTAAAGAAAAGTTACAATTGAAACAAACCGTGTTTTATTGTTTTCTGAGTCTAAGGGTGCTTTCACACCTAGATGTTTGTTCTCGTTTACCCAGTTAGCGCGGTTCGTTTGGCATATGTGAATCCCGCAATCAAATCAATCGGTTCAAGATCGCCTGAATGAGGTGGCCTAGGCTTGATTGAAACGAACTCTGGAGCGGATCGATTGTAGTGAGAAAGCAAAACAATCCAACAAACTAACGAACCAGGCTATATCACAGTGTATTATGGTTATCTAAAAGGCATATATACGGCTATATGAGAATGATGAGTAGGGCGGGATGTCATTCCTACTGGTAAAAGTGTGTTTCATGTCGAATACGAAAGTGAAAGCATGCTGAAATATTACAGAGAGCTGTTTATCCGTTAGGAAAATTGACCGAAATTACCATCTGATAATTTTTCCATATTTTAATCTTATAATATTTTGTATTAGTGCAGAAATGAACAAAACAATAGGCCTGACACCTCAAAAGAAAGCTTCATGATCTGACTGCAGTCTCGGTTCATCTGTTATTTCTCTCTATAATTTAAGCCTATAATGCATAATTCTAGATAATGTTTTTTTAATAGATTAATTATTTCAATAGATAGATTTTTACAAAACTTGACAACTGAAATGAGGCTGTGTATGAGAAGGTCTTACCTCTCTGATTTATATTTGGTGACGATGTCTGTGGGTGTCAAAATTAAAGTGCACCTTTTCGCTTATGATGTCTTATTTCTCATCATCATAAATTAAAATAGCGACGTATGACAGCTGAGTGAAATCTGTGGGACTCTAAAAAATAAACCCTGAAACTCTGCCCAATGTGAGGAGAGTTTATTCGCACGTGACTTGTTTTAACTATTTTGCCCCGTTTGGAAACTTTGCCGTGTGAAAGCCAACCGCACCAAGAACAAAAATAAACATTGTGACAATTTTAATCCCTGTTTCAGAACAAAACAATTGATCTACAGGTGTGAAATCACCCTAACAGTATTCAGGTACAGTAATTGAACAGTCAAAAAAAGAATAATTTAATAATATTACTCGTTATTAAAGGTACAATGTCTTGCTTTTTAAAATCCTCAAACAGTCGCAGATCTCAAAAACACATGCAAATGATACACTATAAGTAGGGCCAGACAGAATCTATGGACATTTTTTGCTATTTCTTCGCAGAATTTAGTCAAAAATCTGCGGATTTATGTGTAATGATTTTGGGAGCAACTAAAAACTTAATATATTAAATAAAAATAATACCTTTTAAACTTTTATTTAATGTTTGCAATGCAAATCCAATTAGATCCACTTATTTTGTCAACAAAGCAAGTCTCTCATATAATATATAGAGACAGAAAATATTCCTTTACAAACTGTATTGTAAATAAATCAAAAGAAACATTGTCATATTAGTCAATTAATATTACTTAAATTAATTTAAAAACTGAATAAATATAAATGTACACACATTTACACAAGTAAGTAAATAGACTCAATGATCTGCAGATTTTTGTGTGGGCCTACTTATAATCCAGACTCAACATTGCATATCCTGCGATGTGACTATTGCCAATGATCAATCAATGCTGAAAGCCTGATTTTCATTGACAAAATGACAGCGCACAAGTGTGGAGTAAAATCAGAGGGTGTAAATGGTGCGCTGTTCCTTTAAGCACAGGTCTCCGGTGTGTGTGATAGATGTGCTGCATATCACAGTCAGATCTTGAGGGCAGTAGGCATGTGCCAACTAGATTGCGCCTTCCATGACACCACCCACTGTGTGCCATATGTCCGTTCTGCTCAGATTCTCTTGCTTTTGCAATAACAATCCATATGCATGAACTTGTTATATACCAGAGTCTGAGAGATTTGTCTCTTTTTGGGAAAATGCAATATCTGTCCATCAAAGAGAGAATGGTTTCTTTTCCTCAAATGTGTGGCTGCGATTTCCCTTGCTGTTTTGTTTCATGGTTGTTTGTTCTGTAGATCGGAGGACTGGAGCATCATTACCATTTCCATCACAGCAGGGTGGTCCGCAGATCTACTTTTGCCACCAGAGGCGCACACAGCTTCATTCACATGGACCCCAAGGTAAACCTTTGCCCCCCTCCGATGACCACCACATGATCATTTCACACCCCAAAATGAAGATTTAATCAGCATTTACTCAATCTCGATTGGTTCCAGATCTCTGTTGAACACAAAAGAAGAGATTTTGAAGAATGTTCAAGACTGACAGCTATTGACTTCCATAGTGGATTTTTTTTATTATTATTGTTGTTGTTGTTTTTCAATACATGACGGGATATAACAAAAACATACTACAGGTATATACACACTGTAAAAATCTGTATTTTGTGATTCACAAGTGTTTTCTGTTTATTTACGGTTGTGAGTTGCATTATGGGATGTTGATCTCTGCTCTGTGGACTTTTGATGTTGAAAATTCAACTCTACAGTTTAACAAAGTGACTTTTATGGACATTTTAGTAGTTTGAAATAATATTATGTATAAGAAATAAGAGAAATAAGTCTGTAAAATAACAGAAAATGTGCTTCCAGTTTATTGCAATGTTTTTGTAGCGTAATATACAACACCAACCCAGACAATATATCACTTTAAACTATTAAAAATGTTCATAAAAGTCACTTGTTTGAACTTTTCAAGGTTAAAAGTTGCTGGAAGAATGATTAAGGGCCCATAATGCAATTCAAAAGCATAAATAAACACAAAATACGAAAAACTGCAAATTTACAGATATTTTTTTACAGTGTATGTTGCCCTATTACACATAAGTAATCCAGCTTCTCTGGACTGTTTTAAGAAACTTCTTAAGACTCACCTTTTTAGCATTGCTTTTAACTTAGGTTGATTATTTTTGTAAAAATGTTTTTATTTTATCTTATGGTTCATATTTTTATTGTTTTGTTTTGTCTTTTTTTATTCAATTCAATTCAATTCATCTTTATTTCTATAGCGCTTTTACAATGTAGATTGTGTCAAAGCAGCTTCACATAGAAGATTATAGTGAATTGGAATGGTGTCCGTTTAGTTTTTAGAGTTTAAGTTCAGTTCAGTGTGGTTTAATTTTCACTGCTGAGAGTCCAAACACTGAAGAGCAAATCCAACGATGCGCAGCTCTACAGGTCCCGAACCATGCAAGCCAGTGGCAACAGCGGCGAGCAACGAACTTCACCAATTTGCGAAAGTGAAGGAAAAAAAACCTCGAGAGAAACCAGGCTCAGTTGCGCACGACCATTTCTCCTATGGCCAAACGTCTTGTGCAGAGCTGCAGTCTAGGCGCCGGAGGCTGGTGAACGCTGGACGTCGGCGAAGACTCGTCTGTCACTGGGGTCTCACAGGAATCAGTCTCATGCTCTCCACTCCTCCATGACCACCACAGCAGCTGCTCAGGATACGGCCTGGTCCGGGATTATGGAAACCTTGGGATCATCTCTTCACAGGTCTTGGATTGCATTAGTGGCACTGCATAGTCTCTGGGGGCCTCGGGATGAGTATCCCCAGGTGGAAATAGAGAATAAAGAGAACAATTAGCGTAGCTGCTGTTCATAGTGTATATAAACGAGATGCAAAAACCTGCGTAGAGCACATTCATGCATCATACCATTACGCGATGCATTGAGTGTATGCTTTACTAAAAAGATAGGTCTTTAATCTAGTGTTGAACTGAGAGAGTGTGTCTGAGCCTCGGACATTATCAGGAAGGCTATTCCAGAGTTTAGGAGCCATAAATGAGAAGGCTCGACCACCTTTACTCGACTTTGCTATTCTAGGTACTACCAGCAGCCCTGAGTTTTGAGATCTTAAAGAGCGGGTTGGATTGTAGCGAGACAGAAGGTTGGTTAGATAAACAGGAGCTAGATTATTTAAAGCTTTATAGGTAAAAAGCAATATTTTATAATCAATACGGAACTTAACAGGCAGCCAGTGTAAGGAGGATAAAATTGGGGTGATATGATCATATTTTCTAGACCTGGTAAGAACTCTGGCAGCTGCATTTTGTACTAACTGAAGTTTATTAATAGAGGATGCTGGGCAACCAACGAACAGAGCATTACAGTAATCCAGCCTAGAAGTCATGAAAGCATGAACTAGTTTTTCTGCATCTGAGATGGATAGCATACTTCGTAACTTAGCGATATTTCTCAGATGAAAGAAGGC
>CAIGQV010000818.1:31982953-32012971 GCA_903798115.1 Danio jaintianensis | reverse complement strand
TACACCCATTATTTTTTAAAAACAAGACAATCATTTTTGCTTGTCTAGAAAAGGCTTCTTGATTTAGGAATCTTTAGATATTTAGACTGGAAACAAGTAAAAAGTGCAAGTATAAACAGCATTTTTTGGATGAACATGACTTTTTGATGAGTTTTTACAGAGAATATAGCATACTATACACTGTAAAAAAAGTCTGTAAATGAGCAGTTTCCATATTTTGAGATTCATGTTTTTTTTTTTCCTTATTATGTGATCTTGATCTTTCTTCTAACAACTTTTAACCTTGAAAAGTTAGAAAAAGTGACTTTTATGAACATTTTTAATAGTTTAAAGTGATATATTATCTGGGTTGGTGTTGTATATTACGCTACAAAAACCTTGTAATAAACTGCCAGCACATTTTCTGTTATTTTACAGACTTATTTCTCTATATTTTACTTCTTATACATTATATTATTTCAAAATACTAAAATGTCAATAAAAGTCACTTTGTTAAATTTACAACATCAAAAGTCGACAGAGCAGAGATCAACATCCCATAATGCAATTCACAACCGTAAATAAACAGAAAACTCACAAAATACACAAACTATTCATTAACATATTTTTATACAGTGTACTTTTGACTCAAATAAAAGCAGCTTTGATTAGCACAGTATTATTATTAATATTATAGATGTCTGTCTGTACCGTTATACTCCTCCTCCTCCTGCTCTTCATGCTCTGGGGCATCAGGGCTCTTCAGCTCTCGGCCTGCAGTCAGGGCGTCCGGCGTCCTCAAGCGAGACTGCTGGGAACTCTGGGATTGCTGCGGGTCTTCAGACGTGCCGTGCAGGATCAGCGTCCACTCCTTTAGCTTACCTGACAGACCAGAACATGAAGGAGAACACAAAGAGCGGTCTGTTATTCACTGTGATGGGGAAATGAATATGTCTGGACATCACAAATGTGTCCGCAAATGTTACCTGAGCACTTTATTGCAGTTTCGCTGTACAACCACAAGTCGTCACTCACAACACCTCAGATTTGGCAGTACAAGTTTAAATCCTCGCACTCTGACTTTTGCTACACATTTTGCGATATTCCTGTTACAAAACTCACTTGTGCACTTGTAGATCTTTTTAAGTCTATGTTGTAGATGCAGACGTGTAAGGAGCGTGGGGCGGGGGAGGGGAAAGGCTGTTTTATTGGTCGATGGCTGACCAATGAACAATGCCAGCAGCCAATGTGACTTGGGTGCAAAAGAATCATTCATTCATTCATTCATTTTCCTTCAGCTTAGTCTCTGTTTCAGAGATCGCCAGAGCAGAATGAATCGTCAACTATTCCGGCATATGTTTTACACAGCAGATGCCCTTCCAGCCATAACACAGTACTCTCGCATTCACACACACACACACTCATACACTATGGTCAATTTAGTTTATTCAATCCACCTACAGCGCATGTGTTTGGACTGTGGGGGAAACCGGAGCACCCGGATGAAACCCACGCCAACACGGGGAGAACATGCAAACTCCACACAGAAATGCCAACTGACCTAGCCGGGACTCGAACCTTTTTGCTGTAAGGCAACAGTGCTAACCAGTGAGCCACCTTGCCGCCCCCAAAAGAATCATTTCTATGATCATTTTATTATTATTCTTTTGTTTTTTTTAACTAACAAAAACTACCCCTCGGATTGTTCGATGCCTCCATCGCGACCACCAAAACAGCACGAGCTGCCCTGTGTGCTGACGTACAAAAACGTCCCATTTCATTGGCTGTCTCTAGCCAATAAATTTACTTTGCTGCTCTTTTACTGGTATATACATTTCCGTAGAATTAATGATATTTAACAAAAATCTTTTCATGAAATAGTCAAAAAAAAACAATTCGGTATCGGTTCATTAATAGATCAAAACCGGTTATTACGTACTGACGTCATTTATCTCATATGCGCTATATTGCAGTAGCTTACTATGGCGAGGGAGGCGAGCGCGAGTAATTAAAACACTCCAAACTACTTAAAAAGTAGACAACTGTGCACAATTCACTGCCTGTGAGCTTGCTGGACAGTCTTTCACTGACACTGAAGTTACAGCAGAACTCAGGAGCCCCTATTTCACTGTTGAGGAGAAAACAAAAGTAAACTCCATTTCTCTCTCTCTCTCTCTCTGTGTGGACCTTTGGCCTGCTGTCGTGAGGTAATGTTTCCTCTCCTCTTGTCTGTTACAGCAATACTTCTGGATCCAGACACGAGCGCGTGTCTGCAGAGCGAGTTTTCTCCTCCACGTCTATAATGGATCAGCTGTGATCGCCGCTGCCGTTTATCTGTGTCACTCATCGGTGAACAGCGCCAGCGCGTTAGAGCCAATTGCAGCCCTTTTTGTTGAGCGCGTGACCAATCATAAGAGTGTAAGAACTCGCTCGACAACGCTCAAAAAGCAAGCGGGATAATATTTACATTAGTTTATTTGCTAACATAAATGCTCATGTTGTTCTGTGCATGTACTTGAGTTTTAAAGGTACAGTTCATATATCGGACTGCTTGTATTAAAGGACAAAATTGTATTACAAATAATATATAAATATATTTATACATTTTAGTACAAGAATTGTTGTGCTGTGAAGTTAAATATAAAGTTGTGTATGGAAAGCATCGTCAACGCACCGTGATGCACCGAGATATCAAATTGAACCGAATCGATGACATGATAATCGTAACCGAACCGAACCGAACCAAACCGTGAGACCAGTGTAGGTTCTCTACAAATTATTCTTTTGCATCCAAGTCACACTGGCATTGTTCATTGGTCGGGCATCGGCCAATAAAACAGCTTTACCCCCCCCCCCCCCCCCCCCCCCCCCTCGCTACAAGTGCACAAGTGAGTTCTGCTACAGGAATATCATGAAATGTGTAGCAAAAGTCAGAGCACAAGGACTTGCACGTGCACCGCCAAATCTGAGGTGTTGTGAGTGACTACTTGTGGTTGTACAGCGAAACTGCAATCAAATTTGCCATATTTCACATTTCTGTTTGTCATTTTGTATTTGTGAATGACATTTTACAAACACATAACTATTAATCTGCAACTTCGAATTCAAAATCACAGCTGTTCTGATTACTGTCTGTGTGTGCAAATCGATTCAGCTGCTCATGTCAGAGCTGTGAGTGTAAATTTCAACCTACATACACAAATATTATTCTCACAAGTTCTCACATTTAGATTTGCAAGCTCTCGAGGCTTTGCTACTTATTTAACTTCATAAATCAAGGCCCTGGTATACTTCAAAATAAGTTTGTTTTCATTCTTTAAAACCCTGGTATACTCCAAATGAATAGGAAGAACAAACTTTTTCGTTTGAGAGCAAAAAGGAATTCTAAAAGTTTCACAGATTTTTTTTTTGTGCAATTTGACAAGCTTTTTTTTTTTTTTAAAGCGCATTGTGTTCTGCGTCCTGATTGGCTGTGGACCATTGTCAATCAATCTCCTCCGTGTCTCCTGCACAGTACAGAATGCGTTCAGCTTGCCAAATTAACATAAATCTTCGATCGCTAGCAGTGTGAGTTTCAACAAGGATGCAAAAAGGGTTGTCCGCAGCAAAACCGTCGTAAATCGGGTCACACACTAGATGCACCACGCCACGTAGCGCCATGCATTTCAGAGTTGTAAACATAGGTTTATATCAGGGTACGCACACCGGCAAAGTCGGCAGCTGTCTGCAGTGCCTAGCTACGACTCAGGACACTGTTCATATTTCTGCCGTGCCACAGATCGCCATCTGAATAATTTCATTTTAAATAACATGCGAATAAAACAATCTAGAACAATTGTATAATAATAATAAAAAATAAAGCTGACTACTTTGCGGATTTTGCCTATTGTGGGTTATTTTTAGAACGTAACTCTCGCAATTAACAAGAGACCACTGTATACTGCTTTTTGCATGCATCACATTGCTCACTAGTACCGATCTACTGCTAAACACAACAACAATGGCGGCTGTGAGAGAAGAAAAGTTCTGTAAACATCTGCTCTGCTCTGTAAAAACCAACTCTGCTGCTGGACTCTCCGATTTTTTCTTGTTGTTTTTCTTCTGTCTGACCTCCATGGAATAAGAAATAATTCAGTTGCGGAAGTAAACGCTCGCCAAAGAAGGCGGAGTTACAGGACACAGCCACTGATTGCATAAACGCAATGGACCAATGGCAGCTCAAAGGTCTTTTGGAGTCAAAACATAGCAATCTGCCCAAAAGTTTGGTTTGGTGGGCAGTTTCAAACTGCCAAAACAAATTCAAAAAGAACTTTGTTTTGGCCGGATTTTGAACGAAATTACATTATTTAATTTAGTTTGAAGTGTACCAGGGCCTTTGTACATTGTAAAATGCTTCCAAAAATACTGTAAAATGTGCCAAATGTGTGCCGAATGATGTAAAAGTAGTTACAATTCATGCACCAAGAAACTCGGTTATCTGCAAAATAAATTAAATAAAGACATAAAAAATAACAAATAAAAAAACATTAAATAAGGGCGTCACGGTGGCGCAGTGGGTAGCGCTGTCGCCTCACAGCAAGAAGGTCGCTGGTTCGAGCCTCGGCTGGGTCAGTTGGCATTTCTGTGTGGAGTTTGCATGTTCTCCCCGTGTTGGCGTGGGTTTCCTTTCCGCTAAATTGTCCGTAGTGTATGAGTGTGAATGAATGAAAGTGTATGGTGTTTCCCAGTGCTGGGTTGCAGCTGAAAGGGCATCCGCTGCGTAAAACATATGCTGGATAAGTTGGCGGTTCATTCCGCTGTGGCGACCCCAGATTAATAAAGGGACTAAGTCGAAAAGAAAATGAATGAATAAATGAATGAATGAATGAATGAAATAAATAAGTTTAAAAAAAGTTTGTAAAAAATTAAGAAAAGAAAAGAAAAGAAAGGAAAAGAGAAGAGAAGAGAAGAGAAGAGAAGAGAAGAGAAGAGAAGAGAAGAGAACAAAATCAAACACTCACCCAGGACCTCCGGGTTGCGCAGCTGAGACGGGGAGTCTGAGATCTCCAGCGTCCAGGTTCCCTCTGCTTTCTCACCCCAGCAGTGAACCGTCATGAACTCCCAGTTCCTGAAGCCCTCGTTTGAGTTATCAAACAACCTGACAATCACAGAGATCAATGTTTCAATCAATGAAGACAAAGGGTGCTTTCACACCTGTAGATCGACTGTTTTGTTCCGAAACAGAGATTAAAATTGTTATAATGTTGCTTTTTGTTCTCGGTGTGGTTCATGTTCACACGGCAAAGTTTCTAAACGGACCAAAATAGCTAAAACAAGTCACGTGCGAGTAAACTCTCCTCACATTGGAGTTCCATGGTTTATTTTTGAGCTGTCATGCGTCCTTATTTTAATTTCTGATAAAATTCCATTTCAATTTTAAATATGATGAAAAGTCACAAGTCAGGAGTCACGCAATACAGTTTTTGCATTTAATTGTACAGGTTTTCTATTAATTCCTTTCCAAATGTGTTCCTCAGAAAGGTTTGAAACCACTAGAGGGAGAGTAAATAGCTCACTTTTGGGTGAACTTTAAAGTGGAGTGTGAGCAGAAGATTCTCTCTTGAAGAAAAGAAAGAGGCACTCCACAGATCTGCTTCTCATCATGGAAAGCAGAATCAGATGCTCTGGCAGCTCCACTGGAAACGCGTCTGATTTGTGTTTGCACCTGTGAGGAGAGCTGACGTCACTGCTCTGCATCATCATGATGGAGGAGCAGATGGAGAGCCTGGCTGTGTGAGAGATCTGGAAACTTCAGCCACGCCAGAGAAAAAAATGCTCCAGCCGAGGTGAGTTACTGTAAATACAGCTCCCCTGTTTGCTTTTACAGTTCGTGCTTGATATTAAAGGGACGGAGCAACCAAAACATGTAGAGTAAGACATCATCTGCTTGCTCTAATGTCATGCAGACACTGTCAAAAATGCTGGGTTCCACACAATTGATTTGTGTTGGGACAACATGAAAGAATTAAGTTAACTTACTAGTTTTTACAAATTTAAGTGGATTGAACACAAAACAATAAAGTTGTCGTCAAAAAACCCACAAGATTTGTGTTGATTCAGCTCATTTTAAATAAGGAGTTTGAAGAAACAGCAAAGGTCATTTTTTGAGTGAAACGTGTATTTTTCTTCTTTTGAGGAGCACAGATGATGATGATTATGATGATGATGTTTGGGTGAAATGTATTTCACTGTAAAAAATGGTTGAGAAAAAAAAGCTGTAAAGAAAAACTGTAAAAATGCGACAGTAATACTCTGTAAAACAAGCACGGTAAAAGCAGCACTATAAAAAATTACTGTAATTTCATCGATAAAAAACAGTAAAGATGCTACAGTAAAAATCTAAACTGTAGAAAATGACTAATTTCAATGGTAAAATAAAACAGTAAAAAGGCTACAGTGAAAGTCTGCACTGTAAAAATGACTATACTAATCTTAACCTTAATAAATAGTAAAAACGCTACAGTAAACAAATGCACTGTAAAAATGACTACTTTCAATATTAAAAATACATTAATGTTGAAAGTACATTTAAAAAAATGTACAGTAAAAATTAGCACTGTAACAAATTACTCTAATTTTAATGGTAAAAAAACATTACAAATGCTACAGTAAAAATTTGAACTGTCAAAATCTGCAATGTAAAAATTACCATAATTTCAACCATAGAAAACAGTAAAAATGCAGTCGTAAAACTGTATCTGCACTGTAAAATGACTGTAATTTCAATAATAATAAACAGTAAAAAGGCTACAGTAAACATCTGCACTGTAAAACAAATTACCATAATTTCAACGGTAACCCCCCCCCAAAAAACAAAACTGTAAAAAAAAAATCTACAGTAAGAATCTGCACTGCAAAAAAAATTACCATATTTTTAACGGTAAAAAAACAGCAAAAATGCTACAGTAAAAATTTGAACTGTCAAATGAACTGCAAATCTGAACTGTAAAAAAATGCCTGATTTCAACAGTAAAAAGGTATAAATGCTACAGTAAAAATCTGCACTATAAAAACTACTGTCATTTCAACAGTAATAAGCAGTACAAATGCTACAGTAAAAAAATCTGCACTGTAAAGAGAAAATAAATGGTAAAAAGGCTACAGTAAAAATCTGCACTGTAAAAAATGACTAATTTCAATTGTAAAAAACTGTAGAAATGCTACAGTAAAAATCTGTAGGTTTCCTCTCTCTCTCTCTCTCTCTCTCTCTCTCTCTCTCTCTCTCTCTCTCTCTCTCTCTCTCTCTCTCTCTATCTATCTATCTATTCCCTGCATAACACTTGACTTTTAATGCTTTTTTGTTTTGCTACTGTGGTTGTTTTTCGTTTTCTTCTCATAAATGACATATTTTAGAGTTTTATGTTACATGGAACATTGACAATTAAAGTTTATTGCATCACTTTAAGTTTATGTGTATTACCATGATGGTGTTTCATACTTGTGTGAATGACACACTGAACATCTTCTATATATTACTATGTTTCTCTGGAAAAGTTGTTTGTGATGAGCTTTGGCTCATTATAAGACTTCCTCATCACCACATGCTTATGGTTGTGTTATATTACATGTAAATGTTAGTACTTCAAAACACTCGTGCAATGATAAAATTTAATGAAATATGGTAGTTTATCATAAACTCTGAAATTTATTGTATGGTTTCTACTGTTTTCTTAAAACTTTTTTACAGTGTTTTTTGGGAAACAACAATGGAAGTCATTGTCTAACATTGTATGGAAAAAAACTGATATTTCCTAAAAGTATTTAATGTTTCACAGAAGAGAATCTTTAAGGTTTGGCCGCTTCTATTTTGTTGAAACATATGTGTTTAGCCCATTGGCAGATTATTTAGCTTGTTTTCAGTACAAACTCCCTTAATTTTGACATATTACTTCAGAAAACAAGACAATATTTTTTACTTGTCTAGAAACTGCTTCTTGATTTAAGAATTTTTAGATATCTGGACTAGAAACAAGACAAAAACTCTAAGTAAGAAAAGCATGTCCTGCTGCCAATAAAGCTCTGAGACCACCAGTGCTTCATTTGAAATAAATCCACAACCGCATTACTAATGAGAGCTCTGCAGACGACCATTTCTGAACACGAGGCTCTTGTTTACAGGCTTGGACAGTGTTTCGCACATTACATCTGCATACGTCTCCCGCCATACTCTACGTAAATTTAAACCGCATTCAGCAATGCCGGCGTATGGCAAGCTAAGTGAACATTTAATACATTCAATTTACAAGTAGCTACTTTTAATTATTTATTTAGCATTTTTTAAATTATTAGTAGGCATGGGCGCCGCTGGTGGGGGGAAGTTAGAACGATTCAGGGACTATTAGGGGGCCTGACTCCACCAACCATCCCAACCGCCCGGTTATATTCACATATTATTGGACCACAACTCTGTTTAAACCCCTCATAAAAGTGATTTCTGCATAATAGGTCCCCTTTAAATAAAGCATTACTCTATTAAGTCTCGATTAACAGTTAAAACAGCTTGCCATAGACAGTGTTCATGCTGAATAAATGAGATAAAGGGAGGTCCCGACCGCAGCATCCCTCTCCAGACATAATTCAAATCGAATGTCTTTCCTGCCAATTTCGTAGGCGTCATCTGGACAACGCTCCATCAGCTCTACAATACGAGTGTTAGTGCTGAAAGGCCGGGGTGAGGGAGCAGGAGTGCAGGGCGACTGGTGGCCCATAATAAATACTCTCCCTACATGCGGGAAGCCCCATTAGGCTGTCATGTCTGCGCTCATAAAAGCAGACGCTCGGTGGGAGATGTTTGTGCAGGGGCGGATTTGACAGCTCTTCAATCTTTATGCTGTAAATAAGACGTGGAATGTCAAAACAATAGGCTTTCTGTGGAGAAGCGAGAGTTTAGAGACGTTCACATCAACAATCTGGAGTGATGGACATTGTTATAGATAGAAAAAAGGACTGGCAATTTATTTTTAAATTAAATTAAATTTAATTTAAAAATTAAATGGGGGGGGGGTTAAACTCAGAAGAGCAGTAATTTTCTTATTTAGAGTCCGTGTCTTGTTTCTAGTCTAAATATCCTTAAAATCAAAAATCATTTTGTATAGAAGTTAAAATTGCTTCGTTTCTCATTAAAGCAAGCAAAACTATTAATATTAACGAATAATATTTGCTTGCTTGTTTTAAGGAAAAACTTGAATTTTGACTTGACACAGCCTTGTGTTCACTTTATCTTATGCTGTCTGAGAACAATCTGTCTAAATGAAATATCTAAATTAACCTTGCTTTTGTCATGAAATTATATATACATACACACACTAAAAGTCTTGTCGTCGATCCCAGTTGTAAGAGCAACAAATAATAACTTCACTTCTAGTTGATCATTTGGAAAAGTGTCAGAAGGTAGATTTTTCTGATGAATCATCTGTTGAACTGCATCCCAATCATCACAAATACTGCAGAAGACCTATTGGAACCCGCATGGACCCAAGATTCTCATAGAAATCAGTCAAGTTTGGTGATGGAAAAATCATGGTTTGGGGTTACATTCAGTATGGGGGCGTGCAATAGATGGCAACATCAACAGCCTGAGGTATCAAGACATTTGTGCTGCCCACTACATTACAAACCACAGGAGAGGGCAAATTCTTCAGCAGGATAGTGCTCCTTCTCATACTTCAGCCTCCACATCAAAGTTCCTGAAAGCAAAGAAGGTCAAGGTGCTCCAGGATCGGCCAGCCCAGTCACCAGACATGAACATTATTAAGCATGTCTGGGGTAAGATGAAGGAGGAGGCATTGAAGATGAATCCAAAGAATCTTGATGAACTCTGGGAGTCCTGCAAGAATGCTTTCTTTGCCATTCCAGATGACTTTATTAATAAGTGATTGGAGTCATTGCAGAGATGTATGGATGCAGTCCTCCAAGCTCATGGAGTCAGACACAATATTAACTCTTTTTCCACTGCACCATGACTTTATATTCTATACTGTACATTATTTCTGTTAAGTGACAAGACTTTATATAATGTATACATTTTTCATGACAGAAAAAGATGTCAGTGTTTGCAATTCAATTTGCCAAGGAATGGGAGGAAAACAAGCTGATATGGTTCAAAATTGGGAAAAAGTGCAAATCTGGACAGGTGGTGGCGCTACAGAGTTTGAGTTAGAGACTCAAAATTTGCTTTGGTGTTTACAAATTTGTTTAAATATCTACACTCTTCTTTATATTTGTGACAAATTTCTCAATATTTCTCCATGTGGTTCTATGGATAGCCAAAGATTTTATGAACTGAAGAAAGCATGCTTCCCTCAAAGAAACATGCAAATGATTTTTTTCTCCAAAACCAACAAGAACATTTTAAATGATTATGATCTTTTTAAATCACATTTTGGTCATGCATTACTTTAAGGTATACATTTATCGTTATTAGCAAACCATTAACTATAACTTTTAGCTCTACAAACTAGTAATTAGCTGTTTATTAACAGTTATTAAGGTAGCAGTTGTGTATAGGTATTGGGAATGCCTTATGTTAAAGAAGACCTATTATTGCCCGTTTTTACAAGATGTACAATAAGTCTCTGATGTCTCTAGAGTGTGTATGTGAAGTTTCAGCTCAAAATACCCCACAAGTAATGTTTTATAACTCTCTGAAACTGACCCTTTTAGGCTTTGATGCAAATCGTGCTGTTTTGGTGACTGTTGCTTTAAATTCAAATGAGATTGTGCTCTTTTTAAAAGAGGGCGGAGCTACAAATGCCTGTGTGTCAGCATAGTGGCAGATTCAAAAACAAGACTAACGTTATCTCTGTGGAAAAACTGATCATTTTTAAAAAAGTGGCTCAGAAGTGTCACGATCACCAGCGATCTAGTGGTTGCAGATCGCTGTAAAACTACAACTACAATGATGCTGTGCGCCAGTCAACACCCGCTCCAGCTGACAATATCCGGATACTCACACACACAGCTGAAACTCATGATCAATGATTACATGGACTATAAAGACACCTCTCATTTTCACAAACACTGCTGAGTCTTGTTCACGGTTTTCTGAAACACCACAAAGCTTTCTTTGTCTAGTCTTTTCCGTGTTTTGATCCTTGCCTTGTTTTACCGTTGATATTGATTCTTTGCAGCCTGTACTGACGATTTGCCCGTTTTTGACTACAATCCTGGATTTCCTGTATACGTCTGTTTGCCCCTGTTTTGACCATTGCCTGACTGACTAATCTGTTTAATAAACTGCGCATGGAAGAAGTTAGTTTATAGAGACTCCATTGTTCATTTGTGCATTTAAAACTCCACATTTATAATCCTCTTAGTCACTGACATTATATTCAGCAGGTGAAAACTCTAATGGTGGACAGCTGCTTCTCACTCAGGGCTGTATATGCTAATGAGGGAGAGATGGTCACTAATGGGCGGGGCTTTCCTCCTCTGATGATACATACTAAGGGAGAATGTCAATCAAAGTGTTTCTGCAGACTGTTTTTATCAAGTGTGATTAAAAAATATAGAAATAATAAATGTTTATCTTTAGAGGCTGGTTATATTCACACACTGCTGCCACACAATTGTGTTTAAACCCCTTATAAAAGTGATTTTTGCACAATAGGTCGCCTTTAAAATGCTTTCGATGTTTACATGTATTAGTTTTAGCATTATTGTTTACTTGTGTACGGTATTCAGCTCTGGTCCTGTATTGGGATGCCACTGTAAAATCTGCAGCAGAGTGAGTGATTTGGAGTGTGTGAGAGGTTTATTCATGAGGGTCATGAGAATGAAGCTCAGGATCTTTCAGCGCTCATAACCACACGAGGAAAACTGCTCCAAGAATACTAAACCACACTGAAGACGAGGGAAAAGAGCAGAGAGGATTTCAGACCGCCGCGTGATTGACAGGATGAAGCTTCCCGCGTGACACAAACCACAGCAGCCATGCAGAATAGAATACACTACGGTAAAAGACGAATAATACCACGGTAGTGTGCTTGTGCTTGGATGAGGGAAATTAAAAAAGGGATGGAACAGATACGAAACTTGAGCTTTTATTTGTTTTAAACAATAATTTTAATTGTAATAATTAACTAACCACTTACACGGGCGGCACGGTGGCTCAGTGGTTAGCACTGTCGCCTCACAGCAAGAAGGTCACTGGTTTCTGTGTGGAGTTTGCATGTTCTCCACGTGTTGGCGTGGGTTTCCTCCGGGTGCTCCGGTTTTCCCCACAGTCCAAACACATGCGCTATAGGTGAATTGAACAAACTAAACTGGCCGTAGTGTATGAGTGTATGTCCTGGTCCTCCAGACTGGGGGTTAAGCATTGGGCTAACGACCAACCTCGTAAAAATGAGATGTTACGAAACACCAACATGGTGCGGCTAAATATCAACTACGATAAAAATGGCCCTGGGAGTAAGTAAGTAACCATTTACAGACCCCCCAGGATTTCGCGATTCCACAATCGCAGAATTGAACGAAAATCAAGCAAATGTTGCAAAATTTTGTGAAGTTCACAATTTTTCTGCATATTTTGGAAAGTCAGGACATTGTTCAAATTCCATTGTTCAATAAAATAACATGAGTTATGACTATGTTATCGCTAAACTTCTATATATTGTACAGCGATATATCGAAATAAGTATTGAACACGTCACCATTTTTCTCCGAAAATTTCTAAAGGTGAAATTTTCCCCAGATGTTGGTAACAACCAAAAAAAATCCAAATATGCAAAGAAAATACACCTAATTAGTTTACAAATGAAGTTATGTGTAATAAAATGAAATGATGCAGGGAAAAAAGTATTGAACACATGAAGAAAGTGAGGTGTAGAAAGGCAGTGAAAGCCCAGACAGCAGCTGAAATCTCTCAGTAGTTCTTCTGTAGTAGTTAAATCTTGTAGGAACTGCCTTTAACGGCACAAAACGGCACAAAATTTAAAAATTCGCCACAAAATCTGTCATTTTAATCAAAAAAATCAATTTTTTTCTATTCGTGAAATCATGGAGGGACTACCTTTAAGAGAAAAAGACAAAGACAAAGTTTAAAAAATGTAAAATCTCGCCACAAAATCACTCATGAAAATCAGATTTTTTTCTCTCTTGTGAAATCTTGGAGGAACTGCATTTAAAAGAAATGATGCAAAATGAAAGACATTTGAAAAGTTGCACAAAATCACTCGCAAAAATCTGATTTTTTTTTTTTCATGAAATCTTAGAGGGATTGCCTTAAAAGAAATGATGCAAAATTTGAAAAATCTCCCTTAAATCCGTAATTTTAGTCGTAAAAATCCAATTTTTTTGTGAAATCTTAGAGGGACTACCTTAAAAAAAATGACAAAGAAATTGAAAACTTACCACAAAAATTGTTGACACAATTGTTGACGTCATTTTTGACACAAAAATCTGATATTTTCATGAAATCTTGGAGGGACTCGCAAAATAAAAACAAAAAAAAAGTAAAACTCAATACAAATTTTTGGGTGAAATATTGTAGGAACTGCCTTTAAAAGAAATGATGCACAACTTGAAAAAAAAATTAAAACAGGTGTTGTGTATGTTTGTGGTGTTGTGGTGTATGTTTATACTTTAACAGGTGTTGTGGTGTATGTTTGTGTTTTAACAGGTGTTGTGGTGTATTTTTGAGGTGTTGTGGTGTATGTTTGTGCTTTATTATTTGTTGTGGAGTATGTTTGAGGTGTTGTGGTGTATGTTTGTGCTTTAACAGGTGTTGTGGTGTATGTTTGAGGTGTTGTGGTGTATGTTTGTGCTTTAACAGGTGTTGTGGTGTATGTTTGAGGTGTTGTGGTGTATATTTGTGTGTGTTTTACCTCTGAGCCAGCAGTTGTGAGCGCGTCCCCGACGGCGAGATCAGGTTGATCTCCAGGTCTCCTCTGCGCGGGTGGACGATCAGGACTCGCACCACCACATGCTCCAGAAACACCACAGTCTGCTCTGACTGATCTCTGCAGCCACTGCTGGAGATGCTGGCGTTCAGCTTCTGATCTGCACGAATATACCTGAAACACAGGTGAAAGGACAGGACAATCAATGAGGTGTCACTGAAGAAACAAGGACTTACAGTTAAAGTCAAAATTATTCGCCCTCTTGTGAATTGTTTTGAAATATTTCCCAAATGATGTTTAACAGAGCAAGGAATTTTTCACAGTATTTCCTATAATATTTTTTCTTCTGGAGAAAGTCTTCTTTGTTTTATTTCGGCTAGAATAAAAGCAGTTTTTAATTTTTAAAAACCATTTTAAGGTCAATATTATTAGAGCTCTTAAGCAATACTTTTTTTCCATTGTCTACAGAACAAACCATCGTTATACAACTTGCCTAATTACCCTAGTTAAGCCTTTAAATGTCACTTTAAGCTGAGTACTAGTGCCTTGAAAAATATCTAGTCAAATATTATGCACAAAGAGAAAAGCAATCAGTTATTAGAAATGAGATATTAAAGCTATTATGTTTAGACATGTTGAAAAAATCTTCTCTCCTTTAAACAGAAATTGGGGAAAATAATATATAGGGGGGCTAATAATTCAGGAGGGCTAATAATTCTGACTTCAACTGTATCTGGAAATGAATAATCATGGAGAAAAATCAAGATGAAACTTCACATATTTAGGGTTACTTCATGTACTTACTGCAGGATTAGGATTGGAGTTCTGAAAATATATTTGGATGGAAAACAAACAAATAAAACAAAAACAGGAGCCAACCAAAATATATGATGGATGAAATATACAAACTAACTTAAAACTTAGTTAGACAAGAAATGGATGGATGATAAATAAATAAATAAATAAATAAAATAGGATACAAAATATACTTCAATTGTAAGAAAATAAATGATTAAATAAATAAATAAAAATAAGTAAATAGAGTGGCACAGTGGCTCAGTAGTTAGCACTGTCGCCTCACAGCAAGAAGGTCGCTGGTTTGAGTCCTGGCTGGGTCAGTTGGCATTTCTGTGTGGAGTTTACATGTTCGTGTGTGTGAATGAGAGTGTGTGGGTGTTTCCCAGTACTGGGTTGCGGCTGGAAGGGCATCCGCTGCATAAAACATATGCCAGAATAGTTGGAGGTTCATTCCCCTGTGGCGACCTCTGATAAATAAGGGACTAAGCTGAAGGAAAATGAATGAATGATAAGTAAATAAATAAAACAGGGTAGAAAATATACTTCAATTTTAAGTAAATAAATAAATAAATAAAAAAATAAAAAAAAATAAGTAAATAAATAAATGAACTTGGGATTGAAATGAGCAAGGAAGCAAATAAATAAGTCCATAAATAATCATAATATAGGACTGAAAATTATATTTTGATGGGAAAACTAACAAACACAAATCACACTGAAAAATATATTTGGATAAGAAATTTAATAAATAAATAAATATGTACTATATGTATTATATAAATGAAATCCCATTATATATTAATTTAATACAGTACATAATAAATTAATATGTACTTAAATAAAAATAAATGAACAGATAAATATATACGTATTACTCATATTTATTATATAAATGATATCCCATTATATAGTAATATAATACACTTCAATTACCCCATAAAAGTTGTCTATGGACACAAATTATATATTACATAATTTAAAAAATAAAATAAATGCATAAGATTATGTGACAACACAATAATAATAATAATAATAATGATAAGCTAATAAGCAAAATATACAGTAATAGTATTATCAAGAGTGTAAAATAAACAACGGCGACACAGTGGCTCAGTGGTTAGCACTGTCGCCTCACAGCATGAAGGCCGCTGGTTCGAGTCCCGGCTGGATCAGTTGGTGTTTCTGTGTGGAGTTTGCATGTTCTCCCCATGTTGGCGTGGGTTTCCTCCGGGTGCTCCGGTTTCCCCTACAGTCCAAACACATGCGCTATAGGTGAATTGAATAAACTAAATTGGCCGTAGTGTATGTGTGTGAATGAGTGTGTATGGGTGTTTCCCAGTACTGGGTTGCAGCTGGAAGGGCATACGCTGTGTAAAAAATATGCTGGAGTTGGCGGTTCATTCCGCTGTGGTGATCCCTGATGAATAAAGGGACTAAGCCAAAGGAAAACTAATGAATGAATGAAAAAGAAATTGAATGATAATTTACACAATAAATGTCAAAATAACACCATAAACAGCGTCTGTACATCTTCTGCACACCAATTCAAGTCTTCTGAACACAAATAAAAGCTTTGTGTGAGAAACAGCCTGAAATTTAAGATTACTTACTCAAATCCAATTTATGTTGTTGTTTTTTTTGTTCTATTAAACAACTTGGAGACATAAAAACAGCATCCACATTCAATACATGACAAAACAGACCAAAATAAGCAATAGGAGTGTGTGAGTAAATGATAAGAGCATGTCAAATTACCCCACAAATAATGTTTTATAACTCTCTGAAACTGCTTTTAAGGTTATTGCACACTGAATCCGAAATTTTCGTTCGTAATTTTCGCACGTTAAAAAAATTAATTCGACCTCTCGTTGTGTCAATCATACTGACACACTGCCTCCGAAACTTTCGTCCGTCATAAAAATTATTTTAAGCGGGTTCGATTTTTTCTGTTTTTCGCATTCGAAAAAGCACTTTGAGAGGTGTTTTGACAGTTCAGAGCCACCGCACAAGCGATAAACTAAATACAAAATGCCGTCATTTGAGCTACAGTGACTGCCCATACTGCCCATAGACATTGTAATAAAAAGCATGGTCCGCTTTCGGTCCGTTGCCTCGACACGTCACCGTGGCCGCCATCTACTATAATGTCTATGGTACTGCCAGATTTGTTTACGTATGTGAATGTGTGAAGTATCACAAGCAATGTATCAAAATTCCACTGACTTCCTGAAATAAACTTTGTATTTCGGGGTAATCCAGCGCAGCTCTTTGATAATGAGCTGAACTCTCCTTCCTCTCTATGCAGTATTGGATAATCACAATATGTAGCATATTCCTCTTTCTTTTTCTACTTTGGAGAAGAGAGGAGAATAAAGTATCACTGCTTGAACTGACTCCCAAATGTTTTGCGTTTTTTCGTAATGGATTAATTAATACGCATCGGACTCAGTGTGCAAGGTTTGTTTACGTGACTCGCATATGAATACGAAAAAACGCATACGAAAATTTCAGACTTCAGTGTGCAGAGACCTTTAGGCTTTGATTCTAACTGTGCCGTTTTGGTGACTGTCGCTTTAAATTCAAATGAGATTGTGCTCTTTGCAAAAGAGGGCGGAGCTACAAATGCATGTGTGTCAGCATAGTGGCAGATTCAAAAACAAGACTAACATCCTATGCTAATGAGGAAAAGATGGTCACTAATGGGCGGAGCTTCCCCCTCTGATGACACGAACAAAGGGAGAATGTCAATCAAAGTGTTTCTCCAGACTTTTTATCAAGTGTGATTATAAAAATATAGAATTAACACATTTTTACTATTAGAAGCTGGTTATATTCACAGACTGCTGCCACACAGCCCATTTTAAAAGTGATTTTCGCATAATATGACAAAACAGACCAAAATAAGCAATAACAGCGCGTGAGTAAATGATAAGAGCATGTGAACTCTGGGATTGTGGGATGTAAAACTGTTTTCATAAAAGGAAACTCTCCGTTTTCCCGGTTGTCCTCAAGTGTTTGCAGAGTAAAGAGACTCACATTATGCAAACGACGGAGACAAAAAGCCTCTTAACATGATAAATGGCTGAACTTAAGAGTGTTCAGAGGACAAGTGGCCTTCTGGGAAAGTCCTGCCTCCGTTTATTCACTGGAAAAACTCATTTATTTACTTCTCGTACATTCGTCCTTCCTACAAAGAGTGTCAGAAGGATCATATTTATGAGATGAAGGCACACAAACACCAGCACACGGTCACAACAGGCAGGTTTAATCTCATTCAGGCCCGACTTTTTGACACCAAAAATAAATTAAATTGAAATGAATTAAATTATTATTATTTTTAATTAATGATATATATTTTTGATACATGAATGGCAAAATTGTATAAATGGGAAACTACATGTATAATAAATTAAATTAATAATTCAATTATATAAATTATAATATTTTATTTATTATATTTTTTGACATATTAAAGGCAAAATTTGACACCAAAATTAAATTAAAATGAATTAAATATATATATTTTAAATTAACGATATATACATTTTTGTTACACAAATGGCAAAATTATTAATAGGAAATTACATGTACAGTTGAAGTCAGAATTATTAAACCACCTGAATTATTAGCCCCCGTTTATTTTTTTCCCCAATTTCTGTTTAACGGAGAGAAGATTTTTTTCAACACATTTCTAAACATAATAGTTTTAATAACTCATTTCTAATAACTGATTTATTTGATCTTTGCCATGATGACAGTAAATAATATTTTACTAGATATTTAGCAAGACACTTCTATACAGCTTAAAGTGACATTTAAAGGCTTAACTGGGTTAATTAGGTTAACCAGGCAAGATAGGGTAATTAGGTTAATAAGTTATTGTATAACTATGGTTTGTTCTGTAGACTATCGGAAAAAGATATAGCTTAAAGGGGCTAATAATTTTGACCTTAAAATGTAAAAAAAATATATATATATATATATATATATATATATATATATATATATAATAAAAAAGAGATATATGAAATGTAAAATAAAATTAAAAAATTTAATTAAATTTAAAAAATACAAGGGCGACGCGGTGGCGCAGTGGGTAGCACGTTCGCCTCACAGCAAGAAGGTCGCTGGTTCGAGCCTCGGCTGGGTCAGTTGGCATTTCTGTGTGGAGTTTGCATGTTCTCCCCGTGTTCGCGTGGGTTTCCTCCGGGTGCTCCGGTTTCCCCCACAAGTCCAAAGACATGCGGTATAGGTGAATTGGGTAAGCTAAAATTGTCCGTAGTGTATGCGTGTGAACGAGTGTGTATGAATGTTTCCCAGTGATGGGTTGCAGCTGGAAGGGCATCCGCTGCGTAAAACATATGCTGGATAAGTTGGCGGTTCATTCCGCTGTGGCGACCCTAGATTAATAAAGGGACTAAGCCGAAAAGAAAATGAATGAATGAATGAATAAAAAATACAAAAAAATATTCAAATGAAATATAAATTAAAAGTAAAATTAAATTAAAATTTAAAATAAAAATAAAAAATCTGAGATATATGAAAGGTAAAATAAAATTAAAACATAAAATAAAAAAATAAAAAAATTTTTTTTGATAAAATTAAATAAAAATTTAATTGAAAATTAAATTAAATTAAAAATAAAATAAAATACCAGAAATATATGAAAGGTAAAATAGAAAAAAAAAAAAATTAATAGAAATCTTAATTAAATAAAAAATACAAAAATCAATAAAATAAAATACAATAAAATAATAAAATACCAGAGATATATAAAAATGTTATAATACAATGAAAAAAATGTAATTACATAAAATATGTAATTAAATAAAAAATAAAATAAAATAAAATAAATAAAATAAAATTAGATTAAAAAATGCCAGAGATATATGAAAGGTAAAGTAAAATAAAAATGCATTTAAAAAATAAGAAATAAAATACAATAAAATAAAATAAAACAATACCAGAGATTTATGAAGGGTAAAAAATTTAAATAAAATTAATAAAATGAATAAATAAATAAATAAAATAACAAAACACGCATAAGCAGAATGAATTACCCAAACTGGAGAATTAAAAATAATTAGAAAATTGTATCTCTATATTAAGCCAAATATTGCAAGGGAAAGACTACTACAGTTCTTATAAAATTAAATACTTAATTCATGATGAAATCTGTGCCTGTTCTAATCTGTCATTTTAACACAGCCAGAGCACCAGTCACATTAATGCAGATCATTAAGCAAAGAAAGCAATAAAGAAATGGCCTGACCTGTTGATTTTATTCCATCCAAAATCATTTAAATTACACTGTAAGCATCTTGGTGTCCATATTACACACCAGAGTCTATTTAAAAGTGCTCAAATAAAACACAAACACATACACACACTGTCATATTTACATATTTGGTGGCTCATTAAGCTGTAGGATCATCAATTTGGTTGGCCCAGTAGCTCGTTTCTGTATTAAAGAGCATTTCCTTAGGAGCAAAAGTGGATTTTTTAATAATAACGCCTATGGTTTTAGGGTTGTGCTGATAAACAACACACACAGATGGCAACTGAATTAGTCACTGGAGGTCTGAGGCATTATTTAACACACACTGAGAAGCAGACACGGCAGAAATACACCAGGAGGACTCGGGCTGACTGACGTTCAGTGGAAAAGATGTTGGAAATATGACTGTGTGTCTTTAATCTCACACCACACAGCATGTGTAAAACTTTCAGATCTATCCTGTAGGGAAACACCATCCATATGGAGAGCAGAAAGTGGTCTGGGTTTAAAACTATACAGCAAAATAAAATAAAATAAAATTAAATTAAATTAAATTAAATAATTACAAATAAAAATTAAAATAAAATGAAATTAATTTAAATAAAATTAATTTAAAAACTATACAGCAAAATAAAAAATAAAATAAATAAAACATGAATTAAAATGAAATCAATAAACATGTAATTAAATTAAAAATATATATAAAATAAACAAACATTAAATAAATAAAAAATGTATTTAATAAAAATTAAATTAATTACAATAAATTTAAATAAAATAATAATAAAAATAATAATAATAAATAAAATAATAAATTTAAAAAATACAAATTTGATAAATTAAAATACAAAACAATGAATTAAAAAACTATACTGCAAAATAAAATAGAAAATATATTAAAAAATAAATCAAAATAAAACGAATAAAAAAACTGAATGTAACGTACTGAATATAAACATTTTTTTTTAAATTAATAAACAACAATTCTATTAAAATAAAATGAAATAAATAAAGATTAAATAAATTCCAATAAATTAAAATAAAATAATTAAAAATAAAATTAATCAAAATAAAATGAATTAAAAAACTATATTACTAAATTAAATGTAAATTTTTTTTATTTAAATAAACAAAAATGAAATTAATTCAAATAAAATTATCCAAATAGGCTGTAAACAAAGGCTGTAAACGCCTTTTTTCCTGCTGTAAAGTTGGCCATTTTAACATTGGAGTCAATGAAAATGTGCTCTGTATTGGAGCCAGCCCCCAGTGGTCAGTCGATGAATTGCAGTTTCAGTTACTTTTGTCTTAGCTTGCCACTTGCTTCCCACACAAAAGTTGTGATCTATAAAAAAACAAACTTAATAGGAGAATGTGCACAGCTGTAAGTAAACTCTGTGTAAACATATTTAACTTAAATATTGACTTAATCAAAGAATTTTAAATCATCATGTGAGCCATAACCATTAATAAATAAATATTCTGGTGTATGTTCACGTTTAGGAAGGTTTATATGCAAATTTTATAAATCAGACCCCAAATCTTTAACCAATTTTCAACAGAAATGCTTTTAAAATGGACACTGATTCTTGTATATAAAGCAATGATTGGTTGGACAGAGAAAAGTTACGCAATGCATCCAATCATAAAACACAACAGCAGTGTTTATGGCACACAGCATTACATTTCTCCCTTCACAGGTCCAGGGGAACGAGGCTGTAAATCCATAGATGGCAGCTCTGGCTAATGGGATTGGAGAACTGGCTAACTCTCTGTAGCGGCACACGAAGTAAATAACAGACAATCTGTGATCAATATCAGTGTGTACTCACACACACACACACGCACACACACACGCGCACGCACGCACGCACGCACGCACGCACGCACGCACGCACACACAAACAAACACACACATGCATACATACACAAACACTGACCAGTGGTGTTTTACAGGAGGGACAGACTGAGATCACGGCACAATAGGAGACTCACTCTGCACGAAAAGCACTAATATCAATTCACAAATTCTGAGTCCCTTGCATTAAACTTGCAGCACGCGCTAATTGGAAATCATCCTACATTTTTGCAAATTGTAAAATACGTTGCTCCGGGTACGATTTGATTAAAAAAAAACTCCACCAGGGGGCGCTGTCTACATTTTTGTGAATCTGAAATATGTTACTTAGGGTACATTTTGTTGTACGTATCAGATGAAAAGTCCCCTAAAGGGAGCTGTTCACATTTTTTCGAATCTGAAATATGTTACTTAGGGCACGCTTTGTTGTACATTTCAGATGACAAATCCACTAGAGGGAGCTGTTTACATTTTTTGGAATCTGAAATATCAAGTCAAGTCGAGCTTTATTGTCATTCCGCTACATGTGCGGACATACAGAGGAACGAAATGTCGTGTCTCGCAGGACAATGGTGCTACATAGATTAATCATAAATACAAACACAACACTGGACATAATAAAAAACCTATGCATAACTAACATATCCTATAAAATAAAATACTTAAGACTATATATATAAGACAGGCTATACAAGTACTTCTTGTAGTTGTAGTACAAGAAGTAAAATATGTTACTTAGGGTATGTTTTGTTGTACGTTTCAGATTAAAAGTGCACTAGACGGCGCTGTTCACATTTTTTCGAATCTGACATTCGTTACTTAGGGTACATTTTGTTGTATGTATCAGATGAAAAGTCCCCTAGAGGGCGCTGTTTACATTTTTTTTTATCTGAAATGTTACTTAGGGTACATATTGTTGTACGTTTCAGATGACAAATCCACTAGAGGGCGCTGTCTACATTTTTGTGAACCTGAAAATTTTCTACATTTACTGCAGCACATCTAATATTAAGAGTACTTAGTGCAATAAAACACAGTTTAATGATTAATCAATGCAATAATTTCATAATTAGATGCATTTAATTACATTTTTACGGCACAGATGTTGGAACATTTCTTTAAAAAGCTTGTTTTTTTGGGGACATTTTCTTACTTTTCACCCAAACTGAACTGTAAAACCAAAAAAGATAAATAAATAGAATAAAATATTAATAAATTCAAATAAATAATTAGATAAATAAACAATAATGCTGCAATGAAAAATAAATAATACATGGAAACTTAAATATGACAAATATAGTTATTACAACTCTAACAATTTGAAACCAACTGAACTAATTAAAAAAATTGAAGTTGAAACTACAAAAATGTAAATACATATTAAAGAGCCCCTATTATGGGTTTTTGAAAATGAGCTTCCATTTAGTGTGTAGCACAACTCTAAGTGAATGAAAACATCCAGCTGAGGGTTAAATCTGAAAGTGCACAGTGTTTAAAACTATTGATTCTTTAACGAAATAGTTGACTCAGAGTCGAATGAATGAATCGAGTTGGGTTCGGATCTTTTGTTTGAACGCGTCGACGTCGATACGGTACATCACCAAATATGTATTTCCATATCCGATAAAATGTGAACGGGCATTTGACTTCAGACACTAGCGGAGCGCTGAGGATCATGGGACTGATCATGACGCTAAGATGACGATCACTGACTGATGGAGATTTGGCTGCGGGGAATAAAGGGTTAAAGTTCATTTTCACAGCGACACCACAGTATAGCCAACCTTGTGCTGTGTTTGTTCCTGTCATTTTTCAGGTTTTTCATACAATAACCTACGCTGCAGCGCGGGATTCGTCGGCAGTTTGCTATTAAAGAAAGGAGCAGCAAAGACTATTATGTATGGGACTTTTGTCAGACTTTGACAGGGACTTTTTCAGTAACTGTTGCAGTTCATATGGACCAGTTTCTTCTTCCTCCGGATCATAACATGTAAGTGTGATTAAAATTGTTGCCTCGTTTTATGTAGTTTGCAAAATGTGTTTATTTGTGTTTTAGAAGTTGTGATCGCCCCACACGGCTTGTAATCACTTATCTATTATAGATCAGTGCTTGTACTGTATTTGTCAAGTTAAAGCTATTCACATATTGTGTCCAAAACCACGTTGAAAACGCGCCGTGTGTTTCTTCCTTTACCGATTTAAATGCGTTTTGTGCTCCTGATCCTCTGCTGTTTGTTGCTATGGCCACCATCAGCTGTTCCTCACACGCGCGGCGCCGTCAGTTTTCAAAATAGTTGAACTTTTGCTACTGTGTGAATTAATACTGAATGTGTGTCATTGTTATTACTTGGGGTTAGGGTTAAGAGTAGAGTAATATGCTGGTGTTTAACTGCATTGCTTTATTGCATTCCTGCATTGGGCTCTCACATACTCTCTGGCTGCTACTTCATAGCTGTGGTGGGTACTTCTCTGTCTCGCGCTGAACCCAGTCGACCAATCACAACAGACTGGGTCAGCGGACCAATCAGCGCAGATTAGCTTTGCGCTAAGGAGGGGTTTGAGAACAAATAAATTGCTGAACGAATCATATGGGAGTCGTTGGGATAATTAGGTAAGAATAAATGCATATTATAAGACAATGAAAGTGTTTTTTGACCTTGCATGCATATCAGCCTGTTGTTGGAGACCCCCAAAACCAAAATATGACCATTTATAATGCAAAATAGGGGCTCTTTAAGTCTACACAGAAATATTTTAAAATACTAAACCAAAAATGAAACCTCAAAATATAAAAATAACTGAAAAAAAATAGTAAGAAATCCTATAATCATTTATTAAAACAGTGAATTATTTTGCAGTTAAAATCTCTCTCTCTATTTTTTTTGGCCTGATGTAAAAGTTCCACCTAAATGTTGCAGCATCTGTAGTATTGCATCTATAACTATATGTATATGCAGTATACACATTTCTTGCGTGAAAGATCACTCAATATGTTTTGACCTTTCAGTGTGAGTTACATCTCCTTTTTGGACCATTTTACCTGTAACAGTAAACCAGATAAATAATTAAGCACATCAAAACATACGCAGTTTTCACTTAGAAATGATACATCACATATTAATGATTATACAAAAAACTAATAGAAGTTATTAAGAATGACGTCATTTGAAATTGGTAAAATGCTCAGAAACAATCACAATATCGACTTGCATAATAATAACTATGCACAACGTTAAAATAAAAGACCAAAGTGAATGGTGACCATATTGATGTTTTCAGTCTTATTCCTCAAAAAAAAAGCTCTCAAATCATGAGCATAAGGCTGAAAGTTCAATGCACATGTGCTCTGAACTACTTTCATTGAGATTAATGGCGCTTTTTATTCTTTTTGCTCTGGTGCTCGAGAGAAAAAGAAGAAAGTGGCTGAGGTTTGGACAGACATGAGGGAGATTCAGAGATTCTAGTTTAGATTTGCTCTTTAGAGTTAACAAAAGTGGGTGGGCTGTAGTATTTGACCGGTACAGTATAATGTACACATGCTGGAGAGGTAAAAACATCTGCAGCGCATGTGAGTAAATATGCACACCACAGACGTTTTGTTTAAGGAAATCTATGCTGGACGTTTATTGGCTACCATGTGGTGGACTGACTTTTAATATCAAGCTTTAAGAGATCGGTGTGTTGAATCTAGATGGCTGAAAAGAAGATAAAGACATTAAGCGATGCAAAGTGTAATGAAATGTTGATCTGTGTATTCTGTTGAAGCTTGTTTAGATCATGGAATTAACAGCGCTATCTTATGCCAATTCGTAACTTTTTGATTTAGCGACTAATTGGTATGAATTTGTATGATCTCATTTGTATGTTTAAGTACGATTTGCTCATCCGCCAGTAACGGTTGGGTTTAGGGGTGGGGTTTGGTGCCATGCCTCCTTTTAAAAATTGTACATTTAAGTACAATTGAACTCTGAATTCATTCGAATTAGCCACTAAACTGACTAAACGTTAAATAGTTATGCTTTCTTTGTGAGATCAGGCTGGTAAAACCCCTTTCCAAAATACCCAGAATGCTTTGCGCTGTAACGACACATTCATATATTCACATCACATATATTAAAGGTGCAGTATGTAAGTTTGACACCCAGTGGTTTAACTAGGTATTGCACTCCTGGTTCAAAACACATGCAAACGCAGGTTGCCAGATTGACGAGCCTGTCTATCGAGCCTAAAGGCTGATTTAAGTCGTGTTCTAAATAAAAGCAGCGGCACGCGAAAGAAGGGATATTTTCCATATTAAAAGGAGTTTTTGTCCTAACCAACACCTGAAATTTCTATTTTAGAAACGGCTTCTATTTCCTGCTTTATTCACTGTTAAATGCTAACAATGTGAGTTTGAATGCCATTTTACATGACATTTATTGCCATACTACTGAAAGCAGCAGCAGATAGTTCACCTCAGATCTTGAAACTAAAATAAACCGTTTGAAATTGAACTTTAGAACTGTGACTCAGTGACCCAAACCAACACATATCAGTCATTCAGCATGTACAGTACAAATAATAATGTTAAAAAGGTTTAATATGTATTAATTAGATTATAAATCTTACTATTTCGTTAGAGTGCAGTGAGTGCATATTCTGTGCTTCAGAACAGCTGTATTTAAATGTTTCTGTCATGTTTCGTCTGGTGCAAACAGCCAAATTGCTTATCACTACAAATCTCATCACGTTGCATGTTGTTAGGACACGGGGTTACAATGTAACCTGCTCACCCCTAATATCTACATTTTAATATTTATATTATTTGCTGACTAATAACCACCTCATGTGGGACTCTGAATGTGCGTCTCATTTCGGGGCTGCTACTGTCCACCGGAGGTCGCATTTCGGTCGCGGACACATGCTTTGAGAGCCTTAATGACTGAATGAATCAAACATGCTGTTTTCCACAAAGGCAACCTGCGCTGCTGAAAAATAATTGGCTAAAGTGGCATTGGGTTGGTTAAAGGGACCAAAACAAAGACAGCGTTCCGGCAAGGAAAGCACATTTTTAAAGCAGAATATCTGACTTCAGCATTGTTTTTCCGATAAACAAGAATCTTCACTTCGCATGTTTCTTAAATATCTGCAAACATATTATGGTATTTTTATGCTTTAGAAGAGTCAAAAACTTATATACAGCACCTTTAACCACACATTACACCATACTTGGCCACGTCACGACTTTCACTTTCACTTAAGCTATTTTGAACTTTACCGCAGCACACATGATCTGATGCCCCTGCATCCATGCATAGGTTATATTGCTTAGTACTTTCTGTGTCTGGTACGCAGTTATGAAGCGCTGACTTTAAAGATCACGTGATTTTGATCTGAACTACATGGCTGCCCTACACCCGAATGTAGTTTCACCAAATGAAACTGCCCTCGGATTATTTAAATTAATTTAAATTTTATTTTTCTGATGTCAGCCTCAATGATTTACATAAACTTTGAGTGAACTTTAAGTTAGGTCGCTCCATGCAAATACCCTTGAGCAGATTATAGCCAAACACGTTTATGCAACACTGGAAAAGTAATGTGATTGGCTGTTGTCCTTGACGCTGACATGTTTTGTGAATGAACCGTGAAGCGAGCAGCCACGGAGGTGTGGAAAACTTCATTGTGTAAATACCATCCCAGGTGAACGCGGTGAAGATGTATGCAGTGAGAGTCAGATTTTGAAGAGCTTTTTGACCAGCACTATCATAACGGTATCTGCGTCTGAGCAGGACTCTCACAGAGAGTCAGCTTATAGCCTTTGTCTTTCGTGCATAATGTTGTTATGAAATGACTTGCCATAAAATGTTGTTCGATGTACTGTGTGCTGATGATGTTTGCATTACTTTTGCAATAAATATATACACTCACTGGCCACTTTATTCAGGCCAATCACTTTTAATCAGCCAATCACATGGCAGCAACTCAATGCATTTAGGCATGTAGACATGGTCAAGACGATCTGCTGCAGTTCAAACCGAGCATCAGAATGGGGAAGAAAGATGATTTAAGTGACTTTGAACGTGGCATGGTTGTTGGTGCCAGACGGGCTGGTCTGAGTATTTCAGAAACTGCTGATCTACTGGGATTTTCACGCACAACCATCTCTAGGGTTTACAGAGAAAGGTCCGAAAAAGAGAAAATATCCAGTGAGCGGCAGTTCTGTGGGCGCAAATGCCTTGTTGATGCCAGAGGTCAGAGAATGGCCAGACTGGTTCCAGCTGATAGAAAGGCAACAGTAACTCAAATAAGCACTCGTTACAACCGAGGTCTGCAGAAGAGCATCTCTGAACGCACAACACGTCCAACCTTGAGGCGGATGGGCTACAGCAGCAGAAGAGCACACCGGGTGCCACTCCTGTCAGCTAAGAACAGGAAACTGAGGCTACAATTTGCACAGGCTCCCCAAATTTGGACAATAGAAGATTGGAAAAACGTTGCCTGGTCTGATGAGTCTCGATTTCTGCTGCGACATTCGGATGGTAGGGCCAGAATTTGGCATCAACAACATGAAAGCATGGATTCCTCCTGCCTTGTATCAACGGTTCAGGCTGGTGGTGGTGGTGTAATGGTGTGGGGGATATTTTCTTGGCACACTTTGGGCCCATTAGTACCAATTGAGCATCGTGTCAACGCCACAGCCTACCAGAGTATTGTTGCTGACCATGTCCATCCCTTTATGACAACAGTGCACCCATCTGCTGATGGCTACTTCCAGCAGGATAACGCGCCATGTCATAAAGCGTGAATCATCTCAGACTGGTTTCTTGAACATGACAATGAGTTCACTGTACTCAAATGGCCTCCACAGTCACCAGATCTCAATCCAGTAGAGCACCTTTGGGATGTGGTGGAACGAGAGATTCGCATAATGGATGTGCCGCCGACAAATCTGCAGCAACTGCGTGATGCTATCATGTCAATATGGACCAAAATCTCTGAGGAATATTTCCAGTACCTTGTTGAATCTATGCCACAAAGGATTAGGGCAGTTCTGAAGGCAAAAGGGGGTCCAACCCGGTACTAGTAAGGTGTACCTAATAAAGTGGCCGGTGAGTGTACGTTACAGTTACATTCTTAGTAGTATGAGCCATGATCCCCATAGCGCATAGACCCCATAGTGCTTACTGGACAAAAGTGAACCGAAAGCAGAGAAAGAACATGCTCGGTTTGGTCCTGTTTATATGCAGTGTCTACAGCTGGAGGCACTGGAGTGCGGCACAGCATAACACTTTTTTCGGTTGCCTACTTTTCTCTTTCGGCTAAAAACCAAAAATGCGATTTTCGGACGATAATTTTCAGAGGCCAAAAATTTGGTGCATCCCCAGTTATTAATAACTTCCTCAAACATCAGGATCTTTAATAATCACAGTAAAACAGCTAAATCCTCTCCTCTCACACAACTCAATCCAAACCTTTCAGTTATCAAGCCGAGCAGACAAAGACCAACACAACAATCAGAGATATTTAAGGGTGATCTGTGTCTCTGACAGCGGTGTGAAGAGTATACTGAGAGATCTGCTGCTGACGGCTCTTTCATTCACACATCAGATGATCAATAACTGCCACTTCATTTTGATGATCGATTTCTTCCAAACACACACACACACACACACTTACACACACACACACACACACACACACACACGCACAGACTGCAGATGAAGCACACGCAGAGAGAAATCAAGCCATGTGATGTGATGTGATTGAGCGAGGACAGATGATGATGTCAGTGCATTATAAACACAAGCATCAGAAAGCGTCAGCGACCGTCCTGAATTATTCACTCCAGCCCAGTAAAAAGATTGAATGAAGCTTTCTGACGGACTAAACAGATTAAACACACTGATCAACCAGTGACGCTGATCTGCACAGTGAAAAAAAGAAAGTAAATTAAAGTAGTAGTTGTAATAAAAAAAAAAAAACCGTTAACATGATTTATTTTATACATTTTACATAAAATAACACTGTAATATTTAAAGTTTCTTATTAAATATTCATAAAAATTGACAAAAAAAACAGGAAATAAAAATAGCAGCATTTATTTGACTTTTAAAATCATCTTTGGCCCCCCCAAAAATAATTATATATAATAATTAAATATATAACAATATATTTATATAATAATAATTTATTTATAATTTATATATATATATATATATATATATATATATATATATATATATATA
>CAIGQV010000818.1:31945258-31963392 GCA_903798115.1 Danio jaintianensis | reverse complement strand
AATTATTCATACTTATTCATATACAATTATTCATATGTTTGCCTACTACTACAGACGTTGCTAACGCCGCCGTTCAAATCCCGTATCTACCAAATGCACAGAAATCAACTGGTTGCCTAGTAACATAAAAAGCACAGAGCACTGCTCCTTTACTACTGTCGACAAAAGACAGTGCGCTGTGCTTTTTATGTTACTAGGCAACCACTGTATCACTGGTCTTAATGCTGGAGCGCTTTACATCAAAAATGCAAGGTACTAGCTAGAATTCATCTATTTTTATGCTTTTTTTTAATATTATTATCATTATTATTTAATATTACAACTAAAGTCAAGCACGAAAGTATTCATACATATTCAAATTCAATTATTCATACGTTTGCCTACTACTACAGACGTTGCTACCACCGCCGTTCAAATCCTGTATCTACCAACTGCATAGAAATCAACTGGTTGCCTAGTAACAAAAAAAGCACAGCACACTGCTCTTTACTACAGTCGACAAAAGACTACTGTCAAAAAAAAACAGTGCGTTGTGCTTTTAATGTTACTAGGCAACCACAGTATCACTGGTTTTAACGCTGGAGCGCATGACATCGAAAATGCGAGGTAGTGATAATTCATCTATTTTTTTGCTTTTTTAATATTTTTATTTAATATTTTTATTGTCATTTATTTAATATTACAACTAAAGTCAGGCACAAAATTATTCATACATATTCAAATTCAATTATTCATACGTTTGCCTACTACTACCAAGGTTGCTACCACCGCCGTTCAAATCCCCTATCTACCGACTGCACAGAAATCAACTGGGTTGTAACATATGTTGCCAGATTGAGGTAAAAAATGCTTTGAGATTTGAAAATTTCGTCAATTGTGTGAGGTGATGAGCTTCATACAAGATCTGGCAACTTAACATGGAAGAAAATTTTACAAACTAGATTGGGCCATACAAATTACGGGAGTTTCCTGGGAGAAATAACAAAATGAGAGGGTGGCGGGAGATGGGTGTGAAATATGGGAGACTATACAGGAGAGCTAATAATTCTGACTTCAACTGTATATATTTGTTGGCTCTGACTGACTGTAATATGTAGTTGTGACTCACGATCTTGCGGTCGTAGAACTCTCCGCTGCTGTATGTGGTGGCGAGGGTGGAGGAACAGACCTCCAGGTACCAGGGCTTGTTGCCGTTCTCGGTGCTGCTGCTGATGGAGATGGTGTAGATGCTGTTGGTGTAGCCGTCGCAGGAGCAGTGATCGCCCTGCCGGCCGCCGTTTCCCGACGCCCACACAAAGATGGAGCCCAGACCCTTACGGCCCTGCACACACAGTGGAAGAAGACCTTTTAACCTCGTATATAGAAATTATATTAATAATTTAGAAAGCACTTAATTAAAAGCTTTTATTTTTTAAATGCCTATAAAAATATTTCTTGTGTAATTTCAGTTTTTATTATTAATTGTTTGTATATTTTCTTATTTATTTTCATATTTATTTGTCTTTATTTACTTATTTTTTTCTTATTTAATTACTGATTCAATTACTTATTTACTTATTATTTATATATTTACTCATTTGTTTACTTACTTTTTTATTTTATTTACTTATGTATTATTTATTTATTATGCATTTATTATTTATTATGCATTTACTTATTTACTTATTCATTTAAATAAATAAATTATTATTTACTTACTCACTTACTGTGTCAATGTTTTATTTCAATCTTCTTTCAGTTTGGCTTATTTCAGTTACGATAGTTAAAAATTGTACCATAGTTTATTTAATAGTAGCAATATTGCCTCTAGCAGATTTTCAATAAATAAACTTTTAAATGCAATCAAAAACTTTACAAATATTAAAATTACATTATTTATTAAACTAATTTTCTAAATCATCAATTCACCAGATTTGGAAAGAAAAGTCATTAGTACATAGTTTGATGATTTTGTAAAACATGTCTGGAGTTGAATTTCCTACAAAACATTAAATGGGATGATATATTTACTGCTGGAGTGATATAAAATGACTCGTATCATGACATAAGACTGAGCTCACACAATCCAGACCATAATAACCATCATAACCAGTCCAGCATTTCTATAAATAATAATAAAAAAAATCTATAGAAAAAAAAAAATCTATTTAAAAACAATTAATAAAGAAATACAAATTTATTTAAAAAAATAATAAATAAATGAATAAATAAATAAATTTATTGAGACTGAGCTCACACAATCCAGACAATAATAACCCTCATAACCAGTGCAACATCTCTGAAGCTCCCCTTAAATGTTGTGCTTTTAATGAAGTCTTAATTGAACAGTTAGTCGGTGAGAAACCGCTTGTGTTTGTGCGTGAAGTGATTCGGAAACCTTTTTAATTCCCAGCTCAAAGGCTTGTTTGGCGAGGGGCCCCGGCCCATCCACCGTCTTCCCGTCATCATCGGGGCCCCAGCTGGCACTGTAGATGTCCACATAATCTGGCCGGATTCCCAGAGACTTGGCCTCCACCACATCAGTCACGTCTCCATCCAGCATCCGAACACCTTGGAGGAAATGTTCATCCAAAAAAACAATGAGTTCAGCCGTTGTGCAAGTTATTTCCAAATGCGTTTAGGAATGTGCTCAACAGTGCTCAAATGTTAGCAGGAAATGGATGTTTTTAAAATTTCACTACTGATAGTACCCATTTTCTTTCGGCTTATTCCCTTATTTATCAGGGGTCGCCACAGCGGAATGAACTGCCAACTATTCCAGCATATGTTTTACGCAGCGGATGCAACCCAGTACTGGTAAACACCTATACACTATTGCATTCACACAAACACTCGTACACTACGGCCAATTTAGTTCATCCAGTTCACCTATAGCGCATGTGTTTGGACTGTGGGGGAAATCGAAGCACCCAGAGGAAACCCATGCCAACACGGGGAGAGCATGCAAACTCCACACAGAAATGCCAACTGGCCCAGCCGGGACTCAAACCAGCAACCTTCTTGCTGTAAGGTGACAGTGCTAACCACTGAGCCACCGTGCACCCTCGAAACAGCTCACCAAAGCAAATTTTTGGGGAGCTCGTTTTGGTCCTAAACACCTTTGAGCTACTTTGGGTCCGTGGTGAGTATGCAATCGGTGGGTGTGTCCTAAAACACCGCCTTCTTAGATTTGCTTCGAATCCACGCAATTCAGAGTAAAGCCGCGGTCACACTGCACTTTTCACCCCATAGACTTCTATTCGTGTTACAAGTTTCGCATGTTGGCGAAACGGTGGCTCAGTGGTTAGCACTGTCACAGCAAGAAGGTCGCTGGATCAAGTCCCGGCTGGGCCAGTTGGCGTTTCTGTGTGGAAGACGGGCGTCCCCGTGTTGGCGTGGATTTCCTCCGGGTGCTCCGGTTTCCCCCACAGTCCAAACACATGTGCTATAGGAGAATTGAATAAACTAAAATTGGCCGTAGTGTATGTGTGTGAATGAGTGTGTATGGATGTTTCCCAGCACTGGGTTGCGGCTGGAAGGGCATCTGCTGTGTAAAACATATGGTGGATAAGTTGCCGATTCATTCCACTGTGGCGACCCCTGATGAATAAAGGGACTAAACTGAAGGAAAATGAATGAATTTCGCATGTTGTTGCGTTCGAAAGTTTAAGCTTGCTGAACTTTGACTTGCGAAATCGCATCACGTGATTGCGTAAGACCAATAAAAGATCAAAAAGCGAGCTCTCTGTACAGAAATTTGAAGCGAGTAATTGCTCCATATTTTAATGTCTAATCATCGTTTATCCTTCCCTGTTTTGCAGTGCCGTACGACAGAATTTCGAAGGCTCAATATAATTAAAGTTTAAAGTATACATCAATTCATATTTTATATATTTGAACTGCATTAATATATTTATTTTGATCATTTGTTTGTTAGCATGAATTTAAGATTTGCAATATGCAATTAACATTTATATTAGCTTACTATTAACCTGTGGAAAGGCTGTCATCAAAATCAGGGAACACCTTTTTTCTAGGGTTGGGGCTTGTGACTACATTTACATGGACATCAGTAATCTAATGATTTGCCTTAATCTGAATAAGACAATAATATGATGTGTTTACATGAGTTGCTTTTTGAATGTTCCTCTTATAATCCTGTTTTACATGTTATAGCACATAGATCCATTAAAGTCATTGTGTCACCACGCTATACACATTTCTTCCGCAGTTTCATATAATTTCGGGTGTTTCATTTTTAATTTGTCGACTTTAACTGCAGTTCGGCACTTTCACTTTCATTCAGCAACATATTGTTCATGCCCCATGACAAGCTGAGGTATTGATTGACAATATGAAATAAGGACTGGTGGAAGAGTGTTGTTTTAATGGAATTTGATCCCGAATGGAAAGAAAAAAAACTTCTGCATTTCGTGATGCGGGTGTTTGTGGTCCTTTAAGGTAATCAAAAATCCCTGTTTACATGGTAGACTCTTAACCAGAGTATTGTCTTAATCATATTAAAATCGGAGTATTGGTGTCCAAACATAGTCACTGAAAGTGCCAGATGATGTCAAAGTGCATTCCTCTGCCTTTAAGTTGATTCCCTGTGCCCTCAAATGTTTCATTAAGTTTGACGTGTTTCCCCCCTTACACGCAACTTTTGTAAAGCATCTGCTTCACGTTGCTGTGTCAGAATCCTTGCTTGTAAAATATAGCCATACTTCAGAATGCTTAGTTTAAGCAAATTTGATGAACTCGATCATGCGTGTTGATGAATCTGAAGGGAGTCGCTCCCTGGATGCGCTGTACTGCACGCGTTGCCTACGTGCGTGCGTTTCTTAAGCAACAAGAACAAACGCCTAACATCACCGACAGTGTCCGCATTCCTCAAAGTTGTTTAGAATTAAATGTTTAGAGATAGTGTGACAACGCGTACTTATGTGCGCATTTAATGCACCCCTTGATGCTTCTTACATCCTTGTCGCAGCACCAGTGGCACCGAAATTAGGCACTGAAATTCATATGCTGATTTGGTCCGGTGCATACCGGTTACATAGGCAACCATAATGGCACCGGGTTTCGGTACCCAACCCTACTGTAGAGTTGAGTAGCAGAGCTGGTACAGATATATCCGCACCTGTACTATCACTCGCGGAGACATTTTAAAGAATCTGAGTCACACACCGAATGATAAACACAACTACATCGCACACGTCTGATGAAGTCCTAAACATTGGTCCACTTAGCATCTATTCACACCAAATAGAAAGCAATGTTGCATGCCATGGTACCTTATATAAAACTGTTATTCTCTCACAGCCATCATTGTTGTTGTGTTTAAGAGTCCACTGGAGCAGATTACAATTACAATTACATTTACAACCCAGCCCACTGCAGCACTGTCAGAAAGTTTAAAAACACTACTCCGTCACTCAGCATTTTAATTTGTTCCCCTTAAAGGTGCAGTATGTAAGTTTTACACCCAGTGGTTGAACTAGGTTTATTCAGTGTTAAATGTTATGCTTTGAGTTCGAATGCCATTTTACATGACATTTATTGGCATGCTACTGAAAGAAGTAGTAGATAGTTCACCTCAGATCTTGAAAATTAAATAAACCGTTTGAAATTTAGTCTCAAAACCAACAAATATCAATCATTCAGTTTGTATATTTAATAGGGGTGTGACAAGATCTCGTATGACGAGATCTCGCGAGATTAAATCGTGACGAGATTTCTCGTCGAGGTGAAAAGTTGTCTCGTGAGTTTTGATGTTATGATGGAGCGTGAGGGTGAAATTAGCTTTGAAGATTGGAGGCAGGATTGGATTTGACCTGCAAATCAAGTGCTTTGCACACACCTGGCAACCCAGCCTGGCCTCGGAGTTGCGCTTGTCACTCGTTTGGGCGGGCGGGTGTGACGTAACCGCTTTTTTCACCGGAGTTCAGCGGGTGCCGCGTCACACATTATGGTTTGTATCCATGCAATGGAATAGCACTTCAGATATGCTGAAAGTCATAATCGTCGTAAACACAAATGGAATTAAGACGTGGAGTATTCCTATTTTAGGCGCATTATTGAAGTGCAGATATGTAAACGCTGTAGTCAAACTATTAACACCTTGAAGGACTTTGCGACAGGACATACACACCTAGCCAGTCAGTAAAGCACCACAGACACACACATCTCTAAGCGCGCATAAACAAACACACACATCTCTAAGCGCGCGTAAACAAACACACACACTCACTGAATAATCTCCTGGAGACTCATCGTCACATCATCATCATGGAACGCATGTTTATGCTGTGCGGGAAAAGCTGAATTGTTTTATTTTTTTTCATTGGCGTGCGGTATCAAACTCCATTAAAACAACTCTCTCCTATCAGTCCTTACTTCATATTCGCATGATCGCATCCAGTAGCTCAGAGTGAGTCACGGGGGCATACATGAAATCTTGCTAAATGAAAGTGAAACTGATTTATTAAATTTAAAATTAAATACAAAAAATTATATATACTTTTTAAAGTTCAGTGTCTGGAAAGAAGTTTGATTTCTCATGTGAAATTGTACAGAGGAGAAGCCAGTCAGTAGAGTTTATAGCTAAATATTTAGCAGTGTTTGCATGTCCTTTACTGCGTATAATTATTAAAATAGAAGTAAAATAACATTCATTACAAGTTGATTTAAAAATAGCTCCTAAATAGTTTTGCGATTTGTGATTTGTTTTTCTTCAGTTGCATAAAAGATTTTCCATTCATATATTTCATCACTGAAGATTTCTTAAAAATAGTGTAAAAATCTCGTCTCGTCTTGTTCTCGTGAACCCAATCTCGTATCTCGTCTCGTGGAGTAGGCATCTCGTCACACCCCTAATATTTAATAATGTTAAAGAGGTTTAATATGCATTAATAAGATTATAAACCTTACCATTTCATGAATGAGTGCACTATTCTGTGCTTCTGAATGGCTGTATTTAAATTTCTGTCATGTTTCATCTGGTGCAAACAGTCACTGCAAATCTCATCACGTAGCGTGTTGTTAGGACACGGGGTTAGAATGTAACCTGCTCACCTAATGTTCACGTTCGTAATATTTATATTATTTGCCAATTAATAACCTCATGTGGAACTCTGAATCTGCGTCTCATTTCAAAGTCTGCTACTGTCCACCGGAGGTCGCATTTCGGTCACGGACACATGCTTTGAGAGCCTTCCTGACTGAATGAATGAAATTTGCGGTTTTCCACCAAGCCAACCCGGGCTGCTGAAATATAATTGGCTAAAGTGGCAGTGGCGGGTTAAAAGAACCAAAACAAAGACAGCCGTTCCGGCACGAAAAGCACATTTTCAAAGCAGAAAAACTGACTTCAGCATTGTTTTTCAGATAAACAAGAATGTTCACTTAGCATGTTTCTTAAATATCTGCAAACATATTATGGTATTCTTATGCTTTAGAACAGTCAAAAACTTACATACAGCACCTTTAAAGAATTAAAAAGAACTTAATTTGAAGTATGCCGGGGCCTAAATCACTTCAACAATTGGGATTAAAACATACAACCTTTCAGCAACCAGCCAAAAACATTGTCGGACTTCTGAAATGAGGCTGCAGAGGCAGAGTTAATCAATCTAATTACTTTATATCCACCAGTCAATAATAGTTCCTGCCCTGATACAGCAACAAACGTGTGTGTTTGTGTGTTCGCTCATGAGACTAGAAAAGAGTCTGTCTGTCTAGTGTGAGAATGTGTGTGTATGTGTCTGTGTGTGTGTTTGTGTGCGTGCGTGTTGATTTTAACACCATATGTGCACTGTGCTGGTTTCCTTCCCCGAAACACCTCTAAAGTGAAAAGCAGTGCGTTCAACACCTTTCTACTTTCTACATTTCGCTTCATATTTCTCCTCACTTCTAACAAGCTGCATTATTTACACCTCAAATTGATTTCTCGCCTTCTAAAGCGGCACAGAGTAAAGGCAGACCATTTCTACATTTCTAATTACGGTTAAAAGGACGAGAAGTTCTACTACACAGCAGCCAAAAAAGCGAGGCCGGTTAGATTAGAAATGTCATTAAGAGACGATGAAGTCATTGGCTTGAATCTGACATGTATTAGCTTTGGCGGCGTTTCAGTGATTAAGCAGGGGTGAAGAAAAAGAAAAAAAAAAGAAAAAAAAAGTCAACCGCTGAGCCAAAAGACCTAAAGCACCATCTTTCATTGTGCTAATCGGTCTGTATCTGGCAGGGAAAACTCTTTTTCAAACATCAGTCTGCTATTCTTAGGAGGAATATTTCGCAGACAGCACTTCACAACTGAGATGTATTATATGAGATGTGTGGCCAATATTTTAGAGAGGAACATACTCACCGGCCACTTTATTAGGTACACCTGTCCAACTGCTCGTTAACGCAATTTTCTAATCAGCCAATCACATGGCAGCAACTCAATGCATTTAGGCATGTAGACATGGTCAAGACGATCTGCTGCAGTTCAAATCGAGCATCAGAATGGGGAAGAAAGGTGATTTAAGTGACTTTGAACGTGGCATGGTTGTTGGTGCCAGACGGGCTGGTCTGAGTATTTCAGAAACTGCTGATCTACTGGGATTTTCACGCACAACCATCTCTAGGGTTTACAGAGAAAGGTCCGAAAAAGAGAAAATATCCAGTGAGCGGCAGTTCTGTGGGCACAAATGCCTTGTTGATGCCAGCGGTCAGAGGAGAATGGCCAGACTGGTTCCAGCTGATAGAAAGGCAACAGTAACTCAAATAACCACTCATTACAGCCGAGGTATACAGAAGAGCATCTCTGATTGCACAACACGTCCAACCTTGAGGCGGATGGGCTATAGCAGCAGAAGACCACACCGGGTGCCACTCCTGTCAGCTAAGAACAGGAAACTGAGGCTACAATTCACACAGGCTGACCAAAATTGGACAACAGAAGATTGGAAAAACGTTGCCTGGTCTGATGAGTCTCGATTTCTGCTGCGACATTCGGATGGTAGGGTCAGAATTTGGTGTCAACAACATGAAAGCATATAGGAAATACTGTGAAAATGGGAGTGGGCTCATTTGCTGGGACACTGGAGCGTTTTCAAGCTGCAATTCATCAGTGGATCGCTCGTATGTCAGCTTATAGACAAAACAGCTGATCTTCGCGGCTTTAAAACGCTCCAGTGTCCCTGTATCTGTGGTTACACCCAGTAAACAACGGTGAGTTCGGTGAACTGATGACCTTTACAGCCAATCACAGTCATTTCTGTTGAGCACGTGAACACAACGGCAAATCAGCACTGTTTAAGAATGCGCTCAACAGTGCTCAAATGTTAGTGGGAAACGGACGTTTTTAAAAATTCAGTACCGATTGGTATCGAATTCCAGTATCATGACAACCCTATAGCAGACATGTTTAAGTTGAATGAATGTGGACAGATGGTTTCAACAAACACATATGCGATCGATTAGCAACCTCAGAGGTCATAACAGGTCTGTCCTTAAAGGATTTACAGTTATTAAAAAAATGTTTTCCCTATGGAGAAAAGGAGTGGAATTTTTACTTCTACTGAGGGATTCAGACTCTACTGTAGAAATTTTGTGGCAACTAATGATTTTTTTGGGTGGTCAACTAATCTGTCAATTATTATTTTAATTATTATATTATTATAATTATCATTTCTTTGATTAAGTGGTTTAGAATGATTTTGCGCAGTTTAAATCACTAATTTCTTATTTTAACCACACACACACACACACACACACAAATGCCTGTTCAAGCTTCAAAAATAAATAGTTGTGTTAAACTGCATATTTATGAGTTAGTTTGAAGCGCTAGTGCACTTTTTAATGCATGATCTCACTCTGTGTACTCCAGTTTCATGTACGTTTTGTCTATAGAAATTAATTACTGTAAAGCTACTGTAATAAAAACCTGACTAATGAATGTTTTCAGCATGGAGACGCGAATAATTGATAATCAAATTAGCTGTCAGTTACTTCATTATGGTTTGTTATGACCTGCATTGATTATTTCTTGCCCTTATAAACATCACTGCGAAGTTCAAAGCGGTAAATAAAACATTACAAGTTTGCATCTCTGGAAAAGTTTTAGCATTTAAAACAAATTCAGAACATATTGATTTAAAGGCATAAAGAAGTGAGGCTTCTCAGAAGTGCAGAGTCATGGATGTGGTCTTTAAACACCACACCGCACTGCCTTTAAAGTGACAGTCACCAAAAAAAAGACAGAAGATGTGCCAGAATACAAATGCATAGCTAAGGGTAAAAAAAATCAATTCCTTAGACATTGTCTGGTTATTGATGAGAAAATCTGACAAGAATGCCAAGAATTTGACAATAAAGGAGAAAAACAGGGGAAAATAGACCAAGTACTAGGTGGCGCTGTTCCCAAACTGTTCATAATGTTCTTTACTAGCATTAGTAAGTAAGTAAGTAATGTGTATTTATATAGCGCATTCATCGTGTATGGCCATATACAAAAAGCGCTTCACAATCATGAGGAGGGGGGGTCTCTCCAAACTACCACCAGTGTGCAGCATCCACTTGGATGATGCGATGGCAGCCACAGGACAATGGCGCCAGTGCGCTCACCACACACCAACTATTGGTAGAGTGGAGAGACAGTGATATTCGGTGGATGGGGATGATTGGGAGGCCATGATCGGTAAGGGCCGGTGGAGGGAATTTGGCCAGGACACCGGGGTTACACCCCTACTCTTTACGAGAAGTACCATGGGATTTTTTTAATGACCACAGAGAGTCAGGACCTCGGTTTAACGTCTCATCCGAAAGACTGCGCTTACTGACAGTATGGTGTCCCCTTCACTTTACTGGGGCATTAGAACTCACACAGACCACTACCAGCCAAATACCAGCCACTGCACTTCCAATGAAATAGGCTTTTAATCTAATTAATACATATTAAACCTCTTTAACATGGTTTGCACTGAGTCACAGTTCAGACTTTCATTTTCAAACCGTCTGCTGTTATTTCATTTTAAAGATCTGAGGTGAATTATCTGCTGCTGCTTTCAGTAGTATGGCAATAAATGTCACATAAAATGCTATTTAAACCCACACTGGTAGAATTTAACAATGACTAAAGCACATAATCATGGCGACACGGTGGCTCAGTGAATAGCACTGTCGCCTCACATCGAGAAGGTCGCTGGTTTGAGTCCCATTCGGGCCAGTTGACGTTTCTGTGTGGAGCTAGCATGTTCTCCCTGTGTTGGCGTGGGTTTCCTCCAGGTGCTCCAGTTTCCCCCACAGTCCAAACACACGCTCTATAGGTGAATTGAATAAACTAAACTGGCCATAGTGTATGAGTATGTGTGAATGAGCGTGTATGGGTGTTTCCCAGTACTGGGTTGCGGCTGGAAGAGTATTCGCTGCGTAAAACATATGCTGGAATAGTTGATGGTTCATTCCACTGTAGCAACCCCTTATAAATAAGGGACTAAGCTGAAAAAAAAAATGAATGAATGAATGAATGAATGAACGCACATAATCAGTACCTGAGGTAATCATTGTCACAGTAGTATATGTTGTTTTTCTGCCGCGACGTCACAGAAATAGAAAGTGTTTCTAAAATAAAAATTTCTTGCATCGCCGTGCTGGATGGTTAGGACAAAAACTCCTTTTAACATGGAAAAGATACCTTTAATCGTGTGTCATGGCACCGTGTCATGTGTACTTATGGCATAGTGTCAGAAAAAAATTACTATTTTAAGAACTTTTTTTTTTTTGTCTCCTCGAGTTAAACAGCAGACCTGAACCATTTTTGAATCCATTCAGTCCATTTCTTGTTTCTGGCAAGATCACCTTTAGCTTAGCATAGCATAATGAATTGAATCGGATTTGACCATTAGCATTTTGTTCAAACAATGGAAAAAAATGGTTAAAGGCAACCGTTCAACTCTAGGAGACTTCTAAAATGAGTGTTTTTCAAAAAGGTTGGAGTGTTTCTTTAAAGAGGACCTATTACGTGCCATTTACAAGATGTAAAATAAGTCTCTGATGTCCCTAGAGTGTGTAGTTGAAGTTTCAACTCAAAATACCTCAAAATAATAATGTTTTATAACTCTTTGAAAACAAGGCCTGGTAATGGCTTTTTAGATTTTTTTGTGAAGAAAAGTAAAAATAGTTTCTATTGGGTTGTCTTTTTTTGTAGATATCAGGACATTCTATGTGTCTGTCGATTTTTGTACATACCTAGTGGTTAAACGAGGAATTGCAGTACAATTAAATTCATGTTTATTTATATAGCCCTTTTACAATGTAGATTGTGTCAAAGCAGCTTAACATAGAAGTTCTAGTAAATTAAAATTGAAACTATGTCAGACCAGTTTTCAGAGTTCAAGTTCAATTTAGTTCAGTTGAGTGTGGTTTAATTTTCACTGCTGAAAGTCCAAACACTGAAGAGCAAATCCATCGATGTGCAGCTCCACAGGTCCTAAACCAAGCAAGCCAGTGGCGACAGTGGCGAGGAACAAACTTCACCAATTGACGAAGTCCAAATTCAAAACATGAGTTTTTCTGCCAGATTGAGGACACAAACTTAAATGAACGCCAATCTTCAACGCTTTGGTGCACAGATTTAAGCTTGGTCTAAAATTGAGCCCAAGTTAACTAAGACAAAGAAAAAATTAATGAATGGATTATTAATCTTTATATATGTAAAAAAAAAACCCACAAACAACAGTGGTAAAATATGTATTCAGAAGCCATTGATATATAGTTTGTCATGATTAGATTAGGATTCAACTGCAAAAAAGTGACCTAAAGTAAGTGTCCCGATAATGGGATGGTGACAGTTCCTCAAAACTGATTTAGCTTCATGTAACACTTCTTAAGACCCCACAGACACTATGCAAAAGTCACTTTCCCTAAAACCGAAAAACTGATTTCCACTCTCATTTTGGCTTCTAATAAAGATCCCGGATCCTGCACTTGTATTGCTACACACTTCATGCCCTGGCATCGAACGCAACTGGAACAACATGAAGCCGAATTTTCAATGTTTGCGCCTCCCGCCACCTGCGAGTACAATACGGAAACATTCAGGTCTTTCAGAGCAGCTGAGAGCTCCACAAAACTGCCCCAGATGGCTTGACGGCATATCATGAAATCAGCTTTTTGATTAAAACCGATCGGCCTTTTCATAGGATTAATTGCTTATGAGCGCATGAATGTAGAGCGGTGCGCTGTCCACTAAATTAATGAACTCTGCAAACAGCAGCGCGGGCATCTCACCGCTTTAATCCTGTGCACACATGCGGAATAATCCCGTCTTATCTGCATCGAGAAACCTGTTGCTCCATCAGGGTTTAGCCACTTGCAGCAATTGGTCAGTTCTGCTAATGCATGTGTGTGTGTGTGTGTTGGCTGAAATTGAAATAGCATCTGACATTTCAGAGAAAATAAGGCGAGCGTGGAAGCAAACAGAGCGTTTCTGGTGGGATGATCATACCTCCTATGCGGGCGTTGTAGGCAATTCCCACAATGCAATGCGAGTTGTTGGCGGCAGCAGCGACTTCACCTGCGCATCGAGTGCCATGTCTGGAAAGAGAAACACAAATGCAATTATTACAAAAATAATAATAAATAAATAAATCGCACTGTGAATTAGTATTTGGGATGTGTTAGTGTGTTTGAGGCTGTTTGTTGAGATCAGAATTGCGAATGATCAGATTTATCTCCATGCACATCTTTTTCTGTCCTCTTTACACTGCATAATGCGTTACACTGGGGTGGCACGGTGGCTCAGTGGTCAGCACTGTGGCCTCACAGCAAGAAAGTCGCTGGTTCGAGTCCTGGCTAGGTCAGCTGGCATTTCTGTGGAGTTTGCATGTTCTCTCCGTGTTGGCGCGGGTTTCCTCCGGGTGCTCCGGTTTCCCCCACAGTCCAAACACATGCGCTATAGGTGAATTGAAGAAACTAAATTGGGCGTAGTGTATGAGTGTGTGTGTGTGAATGTGAGAGTGTATGGGTGTTTCCAAATATTGGGTTGCAGCTGGAAGGGCATCCACTGCGTAAAACATATGCTAGAATAGTTGGCGGTTCATTCCGCTGTGGCGACCCCTGATAAATAAAGGACTAAGCTGAAGGACAATGACTGAATAAAAACATTACACTGGAAATTGTGAAAAAAGGTCAATAAAAAGCTGGGTTGAGTACTAAACTGAACACTGGCTCTGGTTCCAGGCGTAGTGATTTTTTTGATTATGGTCTACTTTACTGTTCAAAGGTTTGCAGAGGTATGATATATTTACTTGTTTTTGGAAATCTTTTATGCTCATCCAAGACTGAATGTAAAAAATCTGAAGCAGAAGAATCAGAATGAGCTTTATTTGCTAAGCGTAAGCAAATAAACATAAGAATTTTTTGGTGGTTTAGAGGAGCTCAGGGTGTATATACATACATATCAACACAAGAGAAGAGGAAGGATTTTTAAATAAGTGTGAAATAAAGAAAACAATAATATTATAAATAAATAACAAACAATACAATTTATTACACACATATATATATATATATATATATATAGTCTCAGTTATTTCTGTTATCATTATATAATATAAGCAAGCAAGTAAATTAATAAATATACTTCATAGACACTTAATAAAGAAAAAAGACCCCAAAAATGCTTTTGAAAACTTTTCTGAACAATAGCAACTTGTTCATGCTTTTATCAGCAGCAGAGTGGATTACTGTAATGGGCTCCTCACTGGCCTTCCCAAAAAGACAGTCTGACAGTTGCAGATCATCTAGAAGCGGCCAGGATTCTGACCAGAACCAGAAGATCAGAGCACATCACACCTGTCCTCAGGTCTTTACACTGGCTCTCAGTTACATTCAGAATAGACTTTAGAGTATTATTACTTGTTTATAAATCACTAAATGGCCTAAATGACCTCAATACATCACAGATATGCCTACTGAATACAAACCTAACAGGTCACTCAGATCATTAGGATCAATAAATTAGTAATACCAAGAGTTCAGCAGGGCGAATCCGCCTTCAGCTACTGCACCCCCCACTGCTGGAATCAGCTTCCAGAAATGATCAGATGTGCTCCAACATTAGGCACCTTCAAATCAAGACTGAAAACACATCTGTTCAGCTGTGCCTTTACTGAATGAGCACTGTGCTACGTCCCACAGATCGCACTATTATGTCTTTCTTTTCTTATTCGTTCCTTTGAAACCTGTTTTAACACATTTTTATCTGTTTTTAATCATTTTTAATCATTGTTGTTTTTATTTTCTTATACTTGTCTCTTTTATTCCTGTTTATGTAAAGCACTTTGAATTGCCATTGTGTATGTAATGCGCTATATAAATAAATTACCGTGCCTATAGAAATTTCATTTAATACTTTTATCATAGTTCATTACAAATACCTTAAAATGACTTCATTTCAATTAGCTGCCAACGCAAGTCAATTTTCTATTTGCTTTAACTTAAAATGAGCTAAAACTAAAATGTAAAAACATTTGTTAAATAAGGAATGTGCAACAAATCTAAATCTACAACATTTCTCCAAAAAATGTGAAAAAAAAAATTATATATATATATATATATATATATATTATATTATATATATATATATATATATATATATATATATATACATACATACATACATGCATACATACATACATACATACATATAGTTGAAGTCAGAATTATTAAACCCCCTGAATTATTAGCCCCCCTGTTTATTTTTTTCCCCAATTTCTGTTTTCCCAAATACATTTCTAAACATAATAGTTTTAATAACACATTTCTAATAACTGATTTATTTGATCTTTGCCATGATGACAGCACATAATATTTTACTAGATATTTTTCAAGACACTTCTATACAGCTTAAAGTGACATTTAAAGGCTTAACTAGGCAAGTTAGGGTAATTAGGCAAGTTATTGTATAACGATGGTTTGTTCTCTAGACTATCGAAAAAAAATAGCTTAAGGGGGCTAATAATTTTGACCTTAAAATGGTTTTAAAAAAATTAAAAACTGCTTTTATTCTAGCCAAAATAAAACAAATCAGACTTTCTCCAGAAGAAAAAAAAATTATCAGACATACTGTGAAAATTTCCTTGCTCTGTTAAACATCATTTGGGAAATATTTAAAAAAGAAAAAAAAATTCAAAGCGGGTTTAATAGTTCTGATTTCAACTGTGTGTAAATATATGTATATGTATATGTATATGTATATGTATATATACACACACACAAACATGCATACATCAAACATCTTTTTTTGGTCATTTCTTCCTGTTTCAAATTTGAACAACTGTTTTGGACTCTAAAAGCAGTCAGTCCTCAGTCCATCACCGCTCCAGCAGATCGCTGCAAGCTGCATTAGCTGTGCATTAATTGCATTTTTATCTCATGCATTGTTCACTCGCTCTCAGTGCACTTCTTCACCGCAGCCTCTTTTAATAGTGTGTGTCCTCCTCACTCAATTAAAGTTTCTGCTCCGGGAGGCACGTTCAACGCTTCAAAAATGAATTGAGCATTGCATTGTTTTCCGGTTTCAAATATCCTGATGAGCTTTAACAAAAACAGAGCTTTGAAGTTTGGCTTGAGCTCTTGGCAGAGAGTTCATTGGTAAACATGCGACATGAGCACAGAACAAGCATTAAATCAGGTGCTTATCAAAGACAGAGACGTTTTCAATTAAATCGACACCACCCTCAATCCCGCAGGACACAAAAGAAAGCCTTTTTATTCTGTTGACACACAAATCCACATGAGATCCACATTACAACTTGATTGTAACTGCTTCAAATTAGGGCTGCACAATATATGGTTCCAGCATCGATATCTCAATGTGCGCATCCGCAATAGTCAGGATCACGTGGATCAGAGTCCACGTGAAATATAAATTTACAATGTTTATTTTGCTAGCTCACATTGTTATTCTTCAGGTGATTAATTAATCAGTGCAAGTTAATCCGCTGAAAAAAAAGTGTCTTCAATCAAAGCCAGAGCATTTGCTTCTGTGTTTGCAGAAACAACTCCTTCTGTTGCCAAACAACTAGAACAGCTTAATAAATTCCAGAACAACTAAACAACACCATAGAAACGCCCTAGGAACCAAACAGAACACACAGTAACATGAAAAGCAACTATCTAAAACACTTTGGCAACACTCAAAAAAACTTCCCTAGCAACCACATAGAACACCATAGTAACACCCTACAAACTGTCTAGCAACCCCCCAGAACACACCTTAGTAAATTCTAAAACAACTAAACACCACAGAAACACCCTAGCAACCAAACAGAACATAGTAACACACAAGCAACTATACAAAACACCTTGGTAACACTTAAGAAACCATGCCTAGCAACCACATAGAAAACCTAAGTAAATTCCAGAACAACTAAACAACACCATAGAAACACCTTAACAACCAAACAGAACACATTTACACACAAGCAACGATCCAAAACACCTTAGTAACACCCTAAAACATGCCTAGCAACCACCTTAGTAAATTCCAAAAAAACTAAACACAATAGAAACACCCTAGCAACCAAGCAGAACACAGTTACACACAAACAACTATCCAAAACACCTTAGTAATACCCCAAACGTGCCTTAGTACACCCTAGCAACTATACAAAACCTCTTAGTAACACCATAAAAACTGTCTAGCAACCACCCAGAGCACCACAGTACATTCCAGAACAACTAAACAACACCATAGATACACCCTAACAACCAAACAGAACACAGTTACACACAAGCAACTATACAAAACACCTTAGTAACACCCTAAAACGTGCCTAGCAACCACCTTAGTAAATTCCAAAACAACTAAACAACACCATAGAAACACCCTAGCAACCAAACAGAACACAGTTACACACAAGCAACTATACACCTTGGGAACACTTAAAAAAAGCCTTGCTTAGCAACCACATAGAACACCTTAATAACACCCTAGCAACTACACAAAACACCTTAGTAACACCCTACAAACTGTCTAGCAACCACCCAGAACACCTAGATAAATTCCAGAACAACTAAACAACACCACAGAAACACCCTAGCAACCAAACAGAATGTATAGTAACACAGCAAATACCCAAACCACCTTACCAACCACATAGAAC
>CAIGQV010000818.1:31905206-31931116 GCA_903798115.1 Danio jaintianensis | reverse complement strand
TTGTAAAAGCGCTATAGAAATAAAGATGAATTGAATTGAATTGAATTGTTAGGGAAACAAACCAGCTCATAAACAGCTTTCACAAGGTTCAGTTTTTATGAGGCACGAAAAAACAGTCCTGCTAGAAACCAAATAAAACAACAGGAGCTTCACAAACGAGCCGGTTTAATGAAGCGCAAATCACCGGTTTCTCCAGGAGTCACTGCAAACAAGCGATTCACTTGCTAAATAACCATTAAATGACCATTTAAACACCAGAGAAAGAATTTTTTTTTTTTTTTTCGTGAAGTTTGATGACGTTTTCCTAAATTGACAGAAAAAATAATCTGTTTCTATTTTCATATTTTCATGAAGGCTATAAAACCCTTTTTACAGCACAAAAACTACAAGAACACACACACACGCGCGCACGCACACACGCACGCACGCACACACACACAAAAAAACTGGTGCTTTAACTTTCATGAATGCCTTTTGCTAAAAATGTTTTACACTTATGCAGATACTTTTAGCATTAGATATATATATATAAACTTTCACTTTAGTCAAAAACATGCATTTCTCTCTGATTAAACACTGCTGAAATACTGCAGACTGATGAGGAATACCTAGACATTCACAGAGTTGTGATGAACATGAGGTTGTTTTTTTCAGGCAAAATAGATTTGAGGATAGAAATTAACGTAGTTGTACTGTATCGTGGGCATTTTTGTCATAGAGGTAAGTGTTAAAGATATTTAAAACCTGTAAAGGGCTTTAATTACTTGTGCACACCCATAATAAAAACAAAACGTTGTGTTATTTGTGAAATAATAAATTAAAAAAGGATGCGTGTCTGCTGATGTCACGATGAAAATAAACATGCCAAAAACACAGAAAATTAACTGGGATTATTGCACTGGAAAAATGTTAATCCTCCAACTGCTAAACTACGGCTCGAAGAATTGATATCTACTCTGCACTTGGAACGAACCAGATATCTTTTAAAAGGCAACATTGGACAATTTCAGAAGATTTGGGGACCTTTCTTCTGTCACTTCATGGGGAATTCTTTTCCCCAAAGCAATGTATTGTAACTAAAAAGTTGTTTTTATTATCACTGTATTGTATACTTACAGGCTGGGGTTGGGGTGTTTGTTTTAGTTTTGTTTCGTTTTTGTTTTTTCATGCATATCAGAAAATTAATCCTGGAATTTGTGATTATTGTAAGTCTATTCAATGACCAAATAAAACTTATTTGACAAGAAAATGAACTGTTTTTTTTGTTTTAAAGGTAAATGAAGGTGTAGCTTATACAGTGTGTTGTTAATGGCAGAGCTCATCTATTAAAAAAAAGTTTTAAAAGTATCCCCTCGAAGTTGTGAAAGAGATTAAGCCTCAGCCAGGTCAGAAAAAGTAACTCAAAAGTAACGTAATGCACTACTTACAATAAAAAGTAACTAAGTAATGCAACTAGTTACTCTTTTGGGGAGTAACTCAATATTGTAATGCATCACTTTCGAAAGCTTTACTCCTTTACTTTCGTGGAGTAAGAAAACCTTGGATATTCACTCCACTGAAGACATTTATTAGCCTACATATTTAATTTCGCTTGTTAAGCGCAGAGATTAGTTTCAAAACTATTTCTAAATTCAGTTCTAATTTCCGACAAATGAATAAATGAACAATAATAATGAAGTGTGGTCAAAAAATTGAGTTAAATCCAAACACACGTGCTATTCTTATGTCCTATATGGTGATGCAGACGTCTCCAAAAACCCGACAGGCGGACAAATCTAAACTTGCTTTTATTAAAACAAATATAAATATGCATATAATAAATAATACTGCTAATAATGATAACATTATACAAATGCAGATTGTCATGAATAAACTGAAAAAGCCCGCCGAGGTGAAGAAGGCATGGAGGTAGTGGTTTTAATATTTATGTAGTAAATAATAATTTTGCCTGCACGGTGGCGCAGTGGGTAACACGTTCGCCTCACAGCAAGAAGGTCGCTGGTTCGAGCCTCGGCTGGGTCAGTTGGCGTTTCTGTGTGGAGTTTGCATGTTCTCCCCGTGTTCGCGTGGGTTTTCTCCGAGTGCTCCGGTTTCCCCCACAAGTCCAAAGACATGCGCTATAGGTGAATTGGGTAGGCTAAATTGTCCGTAGTGTATGTGTGTGTATGGATGTTTCCTAGTGATGGGTTGCAGCTGGAAGGGCATCCGCTGCGTAAAACATATGCTGGATAAGTTGGCGGTTCATTCCGCTGTGGCGACCCCAGATTAATAAAGGGACTAAGCCGAAAAGAAAATGAATGAATAAATGAATAATAATTTTTGTAACATTTTAATCCTTTAATTGTTTTCATATGTAAAGATATTTGTGTATTGCTGTACAACCTGTGTGTATTAAGCAATGTGTACGTTTCTGGACAGGCATAGGCGCATAACTAACGCGATCTGCATTGGACTTTAGAGCAGCTTTTAGATGGTCAATGGCAACAATGCGCCTTAACACACCTCCTTTTCAGACCAGCACACCCATGAGTCCACACAGTGGCACAAATGGATATACTATTTAAACAACGTGGCAGAAAACATGAAAATTACTGTTGCGCTGGTCTGAAAATAGGGTGGCAAAGTGGCGCAGTGGGTAGCGCTGTCGCCTCACAGCAAGAAGGTTGCTGGTTCGAGCCTCGACTGGGTCAGTTGGCATTTCTGTGTGGAGTTTGCATGTTCTCCCCGTGTTGGCGTGGGTTTCCTCCGGGTGCTCCGGTTTCCCCCACAGTCCAAAGACATGCTGTATAGGTGAATTGGGTAAGCTAAATTGTCCATAGTGTATGTGTAGTGTATGTGTGTACGTGTATGGGTGGTTCCCAGTGATGGGTTGCAGCTGGAAGGGCATCCGCTGCGTAAAACATGTGCTGGATAAGTTGGCGGTTCATTCCACTGTGGCGACCCCTGATTAATAAAGGGACTAAGCCGAAAAGAAAATGAATGAATGAATGAATGAATGGTCTGAAAACAAATCGCACCATACACATCTTGCGCCTTATAAAGTAAAATGTAATGAGATTGCAACCAAGCTGGAAGAGCATGCTCGAAGAGCATCGTACAGATTGCATAAACTGAGAATATTTGTGTTACAGTTGAGTTACAATGTTTTAAAAAAGCAGAGACAGCACAGATTTGACATACAGGACTGAATGTGTGAAATATCTACTAACAATGTACCACATGTTGGACCATTTGGGATCGTTGAAGCTGATGTGGTTGGAGTCGGATCTGGCGTGGCGCTTCACCCGCGTCTTCACCACCTGCTGCTGTGCCCAGTCCACCTGCAGAAACAGCAGAAACAGCTTACTGAATCGCAACAAACACTAAACAATTCAGGCTCATGCTAGTGTTGTCACGATACTGGATTTCGATACCAATCGGTACTGAAATTTTAAAAACGTCCATTTCCCTCTAACATTTGAGCGCTGTTGAGTGCGTCCTTAAACAGCGCTGATTTGCCATTGTGTTCACATGCTCACCAGAAATGACTGTGATTGGCCATGAAGGTCATCAGTTCCTCATTTAAAAGTGACTCATTTATCACTAGTGCACACAGCGACAAGCAGAGGACCCACTACAGTTTGACAAATATTGCAGCTGTTGGACAACATAATGTACTTTTGAGGCTTTTTGTAGTCAAGAATGTAGTTGTTTAGATTGCAACTATGCAGTTTATTTATAAGGATAGTGCCTATTTTTAGATATTTATAACTTCTGAGAGACAGCGCGTCGGCGGCCATTAGCCTGTCATTGAGCAGACCAAAAACGTTGTCCATCCACAAGAGGGCGACACAGACCGCATAATAAGCCCTTAGAAGATAAAACAGCGTAATTTCTAACTACAGCTGATCAAATCATTATTAAACTGGTAAGTGATATTCTAAGTCGATCTCTCTCTTTTGTATGTTGTAGTGCTGTATTTATACCATATAATTGTAATGTATTGAGTGTGAGATGGGACTCGCATATCATGTGTTGTGTTGGCAGAAAGAAAGATGAAATGCCCGCATGTGTTTAGCTTTTTTTCTTATCACAAACACAACAGCAATCTGGTAGTGATTGCGCTGCTTTTTTCAGGGTTAATTATTGTGATCTCCCCATTGCAACAGAGAAATACTGTAGACTGTAATAGACTAATACTGTAAGGAGATATCTCTGTAGATTGATGGCATTTCATGCCGTTCAGCCTTATAATCTTAAAATGTCAGCAAAATCACCTGTTTTGTCATCACTTGTGCAGGAGAATCATTCAAATACTAGCTCTAAAGGGACGTTGGTGAATTAGTAACGGCTTCTGCTGTTCTGACGTCAGCTGCAGATGTGAATGAATGGCGGAAAAAAGTAGTTCCTAATACAAATGGGTTTTGATACTCTACGTGTTTGATTTTCTTTTTTATATACACTATTATGCCGTCAAACCGTTGCATAAACGCAATATCACACTCGTAGCAGTGCGATATGGCTGTGTATCGTCACTGGTGGGACACTAAGGCACGCCTCCCACCAGTGCCAATATACAGCCACATCACACTGCTACGAGTGTGATATTGATCACATATATGGCTACTACATTACCATAATGCACTGTGATACAGCCTGGTTGGTTAGTTCATTGGATCATATTGATTTCTCACAACAACCGAGACTACCTCATTCAGGCGATCTCAGACCGATTGTTTTGGTGTGAATCAGAGCGTGATTGCGGGTTTCACATATGCACAAACGAACCGAGCTAAGGGGGTAAACGTGCCAGGTTCCCAAACAAACGTCTAGGTGTGAAAGCACCCAAAGGAAACTCTAACTCTATTAAAAGATTGCTCATTTAAATTCATAGGAATGTCAATAATTATGGCTTTAAAACTATTTGGCATTTTCAGTCATCATACAGTAAACGTCCTTCATCTTCTCATGCAGTCTAAACAGTCTCTGGGTCATTGCGTGTAAAGATTTTTGGACATCTTCTTGGACACTTTTAATTGCTGCATTTATAAAGCAACCATGTCTTGAGGTACAACCCCAAATCAGAAAAAGTTGGGACAGTATGGAAAACACAAATAAAAAAAGAAACAATTGATTTCTAAATTTACTTTGACTTGTATTGTCTTCACACTTTTAAATCCCATCTTAAGACCCATCTTTTTAAGCAGGCTTTCTTATGGCTATTTTGTTTTATCATGTTACTTTATATTTAAGACGTGTTTGTATTTGCAACTCTTTTCATGTATTTGAAATTATGTTTGGCAACGTTTTATCAACTGTTTTGGTATGTTTGTTGTAAGGCGACCTTGGGTGTCTAGAAAGGTGCCATTTATAAATAAAATTATTTATTATTAATATTATTATTATAGTATTGTCTGCAATGAAAGTAAGTTTGGAAATCACTACTTTATTTATTTGTGTTTTCCATACTGTCCAAAATTTTTCTGATTTGCGGTTGTAGTTCAGTATGACGCGTTTTACTTTCTATGAATCACAGGACTGATTTTTGTACTAAGCCAATCCCCATAGACAAGAAAAAATAAAAGTAGTGACTGCAGGCTGAAGGAAAATAGAGGAGTAAATTTACTAATGCAGCACTAAAAACATACTCAAGGGAAGGTAAAAGTATACATTTTTAAAACTACTTAGTAAATTACAATTCCAGAGAAAAACTACTCAAGTACATTAATTTGAGTATTTGTAATTTGTTTCTTTACACCACTGTCTGCGGCACACACACACACACACTCTATACAGTATTTAGTCACGCTCTAGCTTTTCCATTGCGTGAGGCTTATGAAGTCATTGCATTCTGAAACAAATGGGAATGTACTGACACGCTTCCAGCCAAAGGGAAAATACAGTCACCGGATACAACATACAGTCAATGCACTTTAGCAGAGGGGGGAAGATTTTTTTGCTTCATATTCAAGAGAAAAGTTGTAAATGTGTTCAATTAGAAAAGAAATAGCGCATGATTTAGGCAGATGTTTATGCATGTTCAGTGTGAAAAAATGTGTTTTTTTTCAAATAAATTTTAAATAAAATTAAATAAATTATAAAATAAAGATTTATATTGAATATACAAACACCAATGTGCATGGACCACAAAACCTGTCATAAATATATTTAAAAATAAATATATATATATTTTTTAATTTATACATTTATTGATTTCCATTATTGTCTGGTTTGTAAGGATATGACCATATTTGGCCAAGACATTCATTCGCCTTCAGCTTAGTCCTTTATTTATCAGAGGTCGCCACAGAGGAATGAACCGCCAACTATTCCAGCATATGTTTTACACAGTGGATGCCTTTCCAGCCGCAACCCAGTACTGGGAAACACCAATACACTCACATTCAAACACACTCATACACTACGGCCAATTTAGTTCATCCAATTCTCCTAAAGCGCATGTGTTTGGACTGTGGGGGAAACTGGAGCACCCAGAGGAAACCCACGTCGACACGGGGAGAACATGCAAACTCCACACAGAAATGCCAACTGACCCAGCCATGACTCGAACCAGCAACCTTCTTGCTGTGAGGTGACAGTGCTAACCACTGAGCCACCGCGCTTCTGTGCGCCGTTTACGTTACTCTGCAATAACACTTCTGAAATGCTAGCCGGCAGTAGGTTTTTATGTTCCTCTGTATCGAGTAGCAAGTAGCTAGTAGCTAAAACTCCCTCATTCAGAGGCGGGAACCGGCAGACGTGCAACAACTTTAATCATAAGATAAACACAAAACAAAAGTTTCCATCTGGACCTCCTTCACGGAACTCCACACTTGTAAACACTCGCTCCATCAAGCTCACAGCTCTCAGCACCGCCCACACTCATCAGCGCTACCAAGCTGACCAATCACAGAGCTTGTGCTATGTGTCGTTGCTACATGTAGTTACATTTTTTGAGAGGTGCACGCCAGCATCGGCGTCAGCCACGGCGAGAGCTATGCGACTGCACGCAGGCTGCGCCAGAGCATACACGTGCGCTTGACGCAGAAGTATAAATCAGCCTTAACTGACCCCACACTTTTAAAAAGAAAAAGTGCACACGGAATTTTAGGGATTTAGGGACACGTTTAGGGTGATATTTTGCTGATATTCCTTTCCTAAGTTTAAACCAACAATGAATTAGAGCATCTGCTGGTCTAAATAAATAAATCGCTTTTGTGTGTTCCACATCGATTAGAGCCGCGCATCCAGATCCATCTAGATCTTGTATCTTTCCATTGAAATGAATGGGCTGCAGTAAATAAGGGATGTGGACTAGTCCTCTAATTAGAAAAGTCACCCAGCCGTGGCTACAGATTTATCCATCCTCCGGCGATGCCCGAATTTGTGGTTCCCTCAGAAGAGCTTAACTTCAGCATCACGAGTGCTTCTTTCCTGCTTTCATTAAAGAGCTCCAGAGGGAATTGCCATGAAACTCGCATATTGCAATAATTATGTTCTCTGTTAAAGTCCCAATGCTATAAATGAAGGGACTGGGTTAGGAATCAAGTGCCAGTTCTTATATAAAATCAGTAAGAAATAAATAAACAAACAAATAGGGCCAGAGGGTTTCCAGGACACTCAGTTGTATAAATTGTTGATTTTGAATACTAAAAGAGCATTATTGAGACACTAATGAATCTCCCGCGAGTTGTTCGGAACGTGATGAGAAACAAAGACTCTAAATAGTACAAAGACAATAAAAACACTTTTTTGTGTGTTCAATGAATTTAACTTTTTTGACATATAAGAAGTTATTGTGTTTTATACTGCAGAGCTGTTGAATGCTTGATTCTGATTGGCTGATGAAGATTCCAAAGGTCCCGCTATGCTTCAAACGTAATTGAGAAAAGAACTGAAATGACGTCATTTAGAAGAAAATCCATCCAAAACAAAGTTATTTTTGAATTAGCTTCGGCAGTTCATAATTGCACACCAAAGCAAACTTTTGGGGGGGATTGTGTTTTGACTATAAAACACCTTTGAGCTTGAGTTTATTATTAATATTATAATACAATAATATACACTGCTGTTCTGCTCACTGAGGCTGCATCACTTGACCTAAAATCACAATAAAAACAACAGTATGAATTGCCATTGCAAATAAACATTTTCTATTGTATTATATCTTATATTATATCCAAGAATTGTTTAAAATTATTATTATTATTATTGCTTTTATTATCATCATCATCATTATCACCATTAATATTATTGTTATGATTATTATTGTCATCATCATCATCATCATCTATACAGTAATATACACTGCTGTTCTGCTCACTGAGGCTGCATCATTTGACCTAAAAACAGCATTATGAATTATCATTGCAAATAACTGTTTCCTGTTTTATTATATCGTCAAAATGCAATTAAATCCTGTGATGCAAAGCAGAATAGAAACATCATCAACAGAACAGCATTTATTATACAAAAAAAATAATAACATTATAAATATATAACATTATAAAATGTCTCTATAAAATGTCTTAACTGTCATTTCAGAGCAATATAAAGCATCCTCGCAAAGTAAAATGAATTCTCAATAAAAACAATAAACATCTTTTTGAACTGAGGTCGCATTACTTGACCTAAAAACACACTAAAACCAACATTATGAATTATATAATAAATCATATTTAATAATAATTGAGAATAAATTACCGACTGCATAGTCAATATTAATGCACCGAATCACACTGTTCGCCTTTCATTTGATGAATTATACATTAACTGACTAAATAATTGTTTATTATCATCATCATCAACATCATCATCATCATCACAAACTGACCCAGCTCTCTGTTCCTAGCTCTGTCTGTCAATGGATCACCAGCTTTCTGACAGATAGACAACAGCTAGTCAGAATGGGCAAAATCACATCCGACAGCCGCACCATCAGCACCGGTGCCCCCCAGGGATGTGTTCTCTCACCACTGCTCTTCTCCCTGTATACCAATGACTGCACTGCAAAAGACCCCTCCATCAAGCTCTTGAAATTTGCGGACGACACTACTGTTATCGGCCTCATCCGGAACGGTGACGAGTCTGCATACAGACAGGAGGTGGAGCGGCTGGCTCTATGGTGCAGATGCAACAACCTGGAGCTGAACACGCTCAAAACGGTGGAGATGATAGTGGACTTTAGGAGAAACCCCCCTGCACTTCCCCCACTCACCATCATGAACAGCACTGTGGCTGCAGTAGAGTCATTCAGGTTCCTGGGCACCACCATCTCTCAGGATCTGAAGTGGGACATTCACATAGACTCTATTGTGAAGAAAGCCCAGCAGAGACTGTACTTCCTTCGTCAGCTAAGGAAGTTCAACCTGCCACAGGAGCTGCTCGTACAATTCTACTCAGCTATCATCCAACCCATCCTCTGCACTTCAATCACCGTCTGGTTCGGCTCAGCTGCCAAAACCGACCTCCGTAGGCTACAGCGAATAGTCCGGACTGCTGAACGAATCACTGGCACTACCCTTCCTACACTTCAAGAATTGTACTCTTCCAGATTGAGTAAAAGGACTTGCAAAATCACTCTGGACCCTTCACACCCAGCACACTTTCTGTTTGAACTGTTACCGTCTGGTCAGCGCTACAGAGCACCGAGCACAAAAACAGCCAGACACAGGAAAAGTTTCTTTCCTCAGGCCATCTACCTCATGAACAGCTAATTATTCCCCTACAGTGCAATAAACATGTGCAATACTTTTTCATACGCACTTGTACACAGCACCTTATAACAATATACAATGCAATACTTCTCCATACGCATTTGTACACAGCACCTTATAACTTGTATATTTATAACAAATCTGCACAAACAATTCATCATCCAGAGCTCTTTTGTCTAACTGCATCTCTGTTTAATGTTTGACGTATTTTTCTCATATTTGTTTTGTGTTGTCACTTGTCACTTTATGTACACTGGAAGCTTCTGTAGCCCAAACAAATTCCTTGTGTGTGTAAGCACACTTGGCAATAAAACCGATTCTGATTCTGATTCTGATCATCATCATCATCATCTATCCAGTAATATACACTGCTGTTCTGCTCACTGAGGCTGTATTATTTGATACAAAAAACAACATAATGAATTATCATTTCAAATAATTTTAGCAATAATATCAATAATTGCAAATATGTTTTCTATTCAAATAAATCCAGTGATGCTAAGCAGAATAGAAATGTCAACAACAAAACAGCCTTTATTTATAATATAAAAACGTTATAAAATGTCTTAACTGTCATTTCAGAGCAATATAAAGCATCCTCGCAAAGTAAAAATGAATTATCAATAAAAACAATAAACATCTTTTTGAACTGAGGTCGCATTACTTGACCTAAAAACACACTAAAACCAACATTATGAACTATATAATAATTCATATTTAATAATAATTGAGAATAAACTACAGACTGCATAGTCAATATTAATGCACCGAATCACACTGTTCGCCTTTCATCTGATGAACTATACATTAAACTATAGTGACTAAAGAACTTAATAATAATAATAATAATAATAATAATCATCATCATCTATACAGTAATATACACTGCTGTTCTGTTCAATGAGGCGGCATTATTTGATCTAAAACACAATAAAAACAACAGTATGAATTGCCATTGCAAACAAACAGTTCCTATTGTATTATATCTTATATTATACATAAGAATTATTTTTATCGTCATCATTTTTATTATTATCATCATCATCATCATCATCATCATTATTATTTTTATCATGTAATATATACTGCTGTACTGCTCACTGAATCTGCATTATTTGACCTAAAACAGCATTATGAATTATCATTGCACATAAGCATTTTCTACAGAATTATATCTTCAAATGCAATTAAATCCTGTGATGCAAAGCAGAATAGAAACATCAACAACTGAACAGCATCTATTTAAAATATAAAAACATTATAAAATGTTATTTCAGAGCAATATAAAGCATCCTGGCCAAGTAAAATAAATTCTCGATAGCAAAAAAAAAAACCATCTTTTTGAACGGTAGTGCAATTACTTATCGAACACCGGTGTCTTTTATCACAGATTGAACCCGTCAGATATAAAAGATTACATTTTCGGTGTCCTTTTCGTGAGGACAACACATCTATTGAAAGAGCTGTGGGTTTTAGTTTTTTCTTTTTCAGCTTGACAGCTCTTTGCTTGCGGTTACAAAACATTTCGCGTGGCCTCTGCCTGTGGCCTGACACTGATGAAATGGGTTATTGGGCATTTGCCACGCCGCACCATTTCTACACATGGCCCGGGGCAGGATATGATCAGAGTTGCCTCCGTCAGATGCCCTCCAATAGACCTGCACTGTTTTATTACTCCCGAGATGCCGGCTGTCGGGAGGAGATAATCCTAGCAGGAGAGGGCCGCCGTCCAAAAACCCTGGAAACAGCTTGACTTTCAATGCCTGGCTGCTCCGTCAGATGAAGTCTTGGACAAACACGGCTCCGCTCATCATATTAATGCGCGTGTGACTGAACTGAATGAATGTGGAAGACGGAGAGAGATTTAATCATCTGAAAATATACACTACTGTCGCAGGACTTCACAGCTTGGCTCATGAATATTCATTAGGCGGTCATGTAATTAATATTCAGCAGTGGCCGAGGAATCTGATTTGTTGAGAGGCAAATAATAGTAACTAGGTACTAGCTTGCAGACAATAGTGTTTTGCAGTCAATTGTATGTTGTTGCTAGGTGTAATGTAATGTGTATTTATATAGCGCATTTATCCTGTACGGCCAAAAGCACCACCAAAAGCGCTTCACAATCATGAGGGGGGTCTCTCCACACCACCACCAGTGTGCAGCGTCCACTTGGATGATGCGACGGCAGCCACAGGACAATGGCGCCAGTCCGCTCACCACACACCAGCTATTGGTGGAGTAGAGAGACAGTGATAGAGCCAATTCAGTGTATGGGGATGATTGGGAGGCCATAATGGGTAAGGGAAGGAATTTGACCAGGACACCATGGGATTTTTAATGACCACAGTCAGGACCTCGGCCTCATTCGTCTCATTCGAAAGACGGCGCTCACTGACAGTATAGTGTCCCCTTCACTATACATTAGGACTCACACAGACCGCAGGTTGAGCACCCCCTGCTGGCCTCACTAACACCACTGCCAACAGCAACCTAGTTTTCCCATGTGGTCTCCCATCCAGGTACTAACTAGGCTCAGCCCTGCTTAGCTTCAGTGAGTAACCGGTCTTGGGCTGCAGAGTGATATGGCTGTGGCGCCGAAATATAAGGTTCTGACGGTATGATAACCTTGTATAAAATATCACGGTATTGTGATTTACTGCTCGAACATGTGTTTTTTTAAATGTCTGGGTAAAAAACAACAACTTTTTTTGCCCATTGAACACAATATATTTAATTTTAGGAAACATTTAAAATAGTTTGCAACAGTAAACATGTCAGGCTGAATAATTAAAATTAATCGTTGTAATAATTTCTTTACACCTTGAAAAGGCATCTTTGGGTATCTTTCTTTTCTTTGGATTTAAAGTAAGGTTGGATGTTGGTTTATAAGCAATTTATTTCCTGAATCGTGGGCTGACCAGTAGCTTTTGATGTGGAGACACTGTTGCCCTAAAACAATTTATAAAATAAATATCATGTACAAAAAAAAGTACATATGCCTTAGCAACAGTATAACAGAAAAATGTATCAATTTTAAAAGCTTGACTGTTTTAAAACCAGTTATCATCCCATGCCTAGTTCCTGCACAACCGCAGCTTTAGGACCGCATTTCTAGGACACTACTTTGAAAATTGCGCTAGCTTTGGCAGAATTAGGCCCCGTTTACACTGGCGTCTCATCCAGCATTTCTGAAAAGCTCTCCATCCACACTACACCGCTGAAAACGCACATCACGTGACCACACACACACTCTGGTAGCGTATGCGGACGTCTGAGCTCCAGGCAGTCAGCGGGTACTTTGAGCACACCTCCCCAGGTGAGAGCAGCGCACGTCGGACAGTTCATCAAGGATCTACCGCTGGATCTCATCTCACTATAGTTGTTAAATGTGATATATAATTAATCTGGTCTCTATCTAACGACTCTTTGTTCTCAGGTAACGCGTTTTGGCTGCAAAGATAAGTTAATATATTATTTAATTTATGTAACCACGTACACTAAATGTGCACATTTGACTGATTGCTTGCCTTCATTTCCTATATTGTATAAACTTATTGCATGTTACACTTTTAAAATGGCCATTATTGATTATTAAAACTGATATTCAGCAAAAGAGACAGGGCATGTTTCATATTTTTCTATGAAAATGAAAGGAGGCGATTATGTTTAGGCTCTGTTGTGTTATAAATATGCATACAGTGAAGATGACGGTCATATAAATATGTAGCTACACGATGCCTTAACATTTTTGGTGTCTGTTAAGTTATAGTTAATATGTTAAGTTAATATCAAAATGAAAATAGGCAGTTCCTTATATCATGTTTTCATCTTATTGTTAAGATAGCAAAACAACGTAGCCAGGGTGAAGTGAATGACGTTATAAAATACACTGTACCCTTTGAAAGATTTACCCGACGTGTCCTCGGGAGTTTGTTTGTCCTAAACTTACAAGGAAAGGATGCAAGACTGAACTTTGTGCACTTGATGTTGAGAAAAAGCCCCAGTCAGATAGTAAGTGTCTGCAGCCACAACTCCGTTTTCAGGTGTCTCAGTTTTCCCCCATCCACACTGACACAGAGCAGCAGTGTTTTAAAACGAAAACGGCCTCTTCAGTGTTTTCAAAATGCTCCGTTTTAGGGGCTCGAAAACTCCAGGGTAGTGTGGACGGAAGGCATAACCGTAGCAAAAGTTATGCATTTTAAAACTAAAACGTATTAGTGTAAACGGGGCCCCTGTAGCGTTGGGCCTTAATTTAAATTTTAATGGCACATTTAAATGGCAAGTGTGAATGCTAATGTCTCTCCTTTGTCCACTTGTGATCAGATCGACCAAAACGCATCTTAATACCAGGTGTGAACGGCCCAAATGGCCCACAGAAACTGATAGGTGTGACCCAAAACAATAGAGCAGAGATCCTCAGGAAGTTCCTGCAGGGTATCAAACCTCATGTATATTTTGGAAGCACCAAGAAGTGTCATCCATTGTTGTAACTATTATCACGTTTTGTTCTACAAACAGATTCTTGGGTTAAGATCCCTGAAGGAAGACGTGAGAATATCACTGCAAAAGAACTTCGCTGCAACGCCTTCGATAAACTGTCATTCTAAATGTTACTTCCCATTTATCAAAATATATTGTTTCTATTTGTAAATGTAGTTGTTTCACATGTTGGTATGATTAGGCTTGTCCTACTTTATATGAAGTGGCCTTAACTAATATGTACTTAAACTGAAATTAATCATTTGTTATAATGTACTTATTGTCTAAATACATGTTTTTCCATTGTACTTATGATTTAATAAATACCTGCATGTAATAATTTCTGTAACTACATTTATAAATTACACTGTTGACCATCCCTTACACCTTAACCCACCCTTAAACCTTTCCCTAACCCTACCTGTGAAGTTTGTCAGACAGAATCATTTTTTTAAGAAAATTAGCACCAGGCGGGGGTGGCATGGTGGTTCAGTGGTTAGCACTGTTGCCTCACAGCAAGAAGTTTGTATGTTCTCCCCGTGTTGGCGTGGGTTTCCTCCGATTGCTCCAGTTTCCCCCACAGTCCAAACACATGCGCTATAGGTGAATTGGATGATCTAAATTGGCCTTAGTCTATGAGTGTGCGTGTGTGAATACGAGTGTGTATGGGTGTTTCCCAGTACTGGGTTGCAGCTGGAAGAGCATCCTCTGCACAAAACATATGCTGGAATAGTTGGCGGTTCATTGCGCTGTGGTGGCCGAAGGAAAATGAATTAATGAATAGCACCAGGTGCAGATTAATACCAATAACTAGTGCTGTATCTGAAATCATCTCCTATACCCTCATTCACTATTCCCTACATTCACGATTCCCTACATTCCCAACTTAGTTCAAAAAAGTAATTAATTACTAATCACATTTAATTTACTTTCTAATTACCATGCCTGAAAAGTACTTGTAATTGCATTTTAAGAAAAAGTTTAACAACACATAATCAAAACTACTGTTGTCAACCTTTATTATTTCAGATGATTAATTGTATCCAAGACAATAGTTTATATTTACTAAATATACTGTGTATATATACATATATGCATGACCATATATCGTATAAAATATGTTTATATAACACAAATGATATCTAAATATAAATGTATATATATATATATATATTGTATTTTATGTAGATATTTTATGTGTGTGTGTGTGTGTATTAGGCATGGGACGATAACCGGTTTTAAGGTTTACCGTGGTTTTGAAAAGTCAAGGTTTTAAAACCGTTAACATTGTCTGTTATACCGTTACTAAGGTATTTGTAAGTTTTGGGGGACTATTTTATTGAGTTTTTTTAGGGCAACAGTAGAAAAGAACCCTCAACATCGCAAGCTACTGGTCAGTCCATGATTCAGGAAACATCTGACAAACAAATCACTTATAAACCAATATCCAGCATGCTGTAGAGCTGAACAGTGCAGTGGCTTTACTTTATATGCAATAAAAAGAAAGATATCCAAAGATGCCTTTTCAAGGTTGTAAAGAAATCTTTGTTTTTGAAACTAATTAAGACAGCAGTCTTAATTCAAGTCAATGACTTATTTAAATTATTTAGCCTGACATTTATTGTTTCAAAATATTTTAAATGTTAAAAAATATATATATATACCATGTTGAATGGGGAAAAAGTTTTTTTTTTTTACCCAGACATTTAAAAAGAACATATTTTAGAGCAGTAATTACAATACTGTGATATCGTGAAACCGTGATATTTTTACCCAAGGTTATCATACCGTCAGAATCTTATACCGGCCCATGCCTAGTGTGTATCTATACATATATACATAAATATACACATGTATATATTATGTAAATACAAACTTTTATCTTACATGCGATTAATAGTTTGACAGCAAAACACGAAACATTTCAAAGTAATTACACCCAACACTGAGCGACAGTATGCAAACATCTGTGTCGAACACAATTCTGTATTTCTAGCTAAGCAGAATTATAAGTATTTCTATAATAGTATCTGCATTGCCTCGTGCAAATTAACTTAAAAAAACTCCAAATTACACCAGACTGTAAAAAATATCTACAAATTAGCAGTTTTCCGTATTTTATGATTCATGTTTTTTTATTTTTCCACATTTATTTATGCTTTTGAATTGCATTATGGGACCTTGATCTTCCTTCCTACAACTTTTAACCTTGAAAAGTTGAAAAAAGTGACTTTTATGAACATTTTTAATAGTTTAAAGTGATATATTGTCTGATTGGTGTTGTATATTACAGTCCAAAAACCTTGTAATAAGCTTCCAGTACATTTTCTGTTATTTTACAGACTTATTTCTCTTATTTCTTATATATTATATTATTTCAAAGGGCTAAAATGTCAATAAAAGTCACTTTGTTAAACTGTAGAGTTTAATTTACAACATCAAAAGTCGACAGAGCAGAGATCAACATCCCATAATGCAATTCACAACCGTAAATAAACAGAAGACACTTGTGAATCACAAAATACTGAAACTGCTCATTAACAGATATTTTTTACAGTGCAGATAATTCTGTCATTGCAAATTCTCACTAGGACTGATAAAAAGAGAGCATTAAATGCAACAAAGCTTTTTATGTGAGTTATTTTTTCCTCAAAAAAAGATTTGTGAATTCAAGTCGCTGTACATGATGGTGGAAACAGAGTCCATCTGTGCTATTGTTTAATTATGCAATATTGAGCATCGAGCGCTTCTGATACCCCAGGCTGAAAGTCACCCTGTGATGCTGAAACCAAATCAGGCCACAGAAAACGACACCATAACCAAAAAAGCCAATCTCAAAATGAAAAACGAGCCCTCATTGAGAACACATGAACTCTGGCCAATGTGAAATCTCGAAAATGACTACCTTAACACTCATACACATCTTTCGTTTTAATCCGTTTCTCATCTCGACACACTCAAAAGATGTACAGCAGGGAAAATAAGTATTGAACACGTCTACATTTTTCTCAGAAAACATATTTCTAAAGGTGCCATTGACTTGAAATTTTCCTCGGATGTTGGTAACAACCAAAGAAATCCATATATTCAAAGAAACCAAAACTAACTAGTTTACAAATTAAGTTGTGTAATAAAATGAAATGACGCAGGGAAAAAGTATTGAACACATGAAGAAAGGAAGGTGTATTCCGGCAGTGAAAGCCCAGACAGCAGCTGAAATCTCTCAGTAGTTCTTCAGCAAGCCTCTGCCCTTCCTCAGTGTTAATGAATATCAGCTGCTTCAGTCCAACATCTACATTAGCAGGAGGATGAAGATGAAACCAGAGAGGACATTTCAGCAAGACAATGATCCAAAACACAGCCAAGGAGACTCTCAAATGCTTTTTAGAGAAAGAAAATCAAGCTGCAGAATGGCTCAGCCAATCACCTGACTTCAATTCAATACAAAATACAAAATAAAGCTCAGATTTTATAGACGAGACCCACAGAACCATTAAGATCTTTACACACTGTTGAAGTCTGTGAAAAACTCACACCTGAGCAATGCATGTGACTTCATTCTCCAGATGAGAGGCGTCTTTAAGCTGCCATTACCAAACAAAGCCTTTTATATAAAGTATTAAACACATTTCAGTAGTTCAGCGCTTTCTCCTTGTGTCGTTTCATTGTTATTACACTCAACTCATTTTTCAGATTTTTTTGTTTTGTTTTATTTTTTTTTATGTTTGTATATTGTTGTTTGTGTTTTTATCAAACTCTGCTTCAATTCCATGTCAACAGCACCTTTAGAAATATTATTCCCAGGAAAAAACATGACGTGTTCAATACTTATTTTCCCCACTGTATTCACCTTATTCTTCATGTACGAGCGGGCGCAACCATTTTAATCTTTTTGGCTCGAGACTTCCGGTCTCATTCACTTCCATTCATTTTTAGACGTTAAAAATGGCTCGTTCTGCTGCTTGATGTTGCAAACTGATATTTTCTTATTATATTATTCTACTTTGTCTGTATAGTCATTCAAACACTTGTTTGTAGAGCAACTTGTTTGACCGTTTTCTGCCGTTTAGTATTCCTTTTTGGGGACAACTTGATTGTTTTATGTTCAATCCACTTAAATTTGTAAAAACAATCATATTAACTTAACCGATTTGTGTTGTGAAAAGATGAAGGAATTGTGTGGAACCCAGCATTTTTGCAGTTTTACGCAGCGGATGCCTTTCCAGCCACAACCTAGTACTGGGAAACACCCATACACTCCCGCATTCACACACACACTCATACACTACTGCCAATTTAGTTCATCCAATTCACCTATAGCGCATGTCTTTGGACTTGTGGGGGAAACCGGAGCACCCAGAGGAAATCCATGCCAACACGGGGAAAACATGCAAACTCCACACAGAAATGCCAACTGGCCCAGCCGGGACTCAAACCAGCGACCTTCTTGCTGTGAGGTGACAGTGCTAACCACTGAGCCACCATGCCGCCCGAAAGATACTTTGATTCAACTAAAAAAAAGGCAGCAAGTATTTTATTTACAGTGTAATGACACAGCAAATAGTTCCTTCTGTCTGATAACACATAGGAGGACACGTCAAAAACTGCACCGTATTGCATATAACACCAAACAAAGTTGAGGTTATAAACCTTTTTTTCCAAACTCCCAACAATCACAGCGCACTGCGGGACATGCGGACAATGAAATGTGCCGTAAACGCACCACTGCTGCCACACTGAGCTGTAAATTTTAACTAGCAGCCCTCCGGCATCAGCGAGGTGTTTATGATTCAGACTCCAGCCTCCGGTGTCAGATGGCCACAGTTTCAGGACTTTATGGCATTACATTTTTGAAACATATTCAATAGTTTCCTTTGAGGCTCTCAGACCAACATAATGAGAGTTTTGGGGAAGATAACTGCTGCAATTTGCTGGCATTTTAAGCTTCATCTAAGATAACATCGTCTTTTAAAGGGGTATTGTTACTTTCATCCCCGCTCTCCCCTACTGACACGCATGCATTTTTTTGATGGTAGCATAAATAGTACAAAACAAAAAGATAGTTGAGTGGCGCGGTGGCGCAGTGGGTAGCACTAGTTGCCTCACATCAAGAAGGTCGCTAGTTCGAGCCTCGGCTGGGTCAGTTGACATTTCTGTGTGGAGTTTGCATGTTCTCCCTATGTTCGCGTGGGTTTCCTGGAAGGGCATCCGCTGCGTAAAACATATGCTGGATAAGTTGCCGGTTCATTCCGCTGTGGCAACCCCAGATTAATAAGGGGACTAAGCCGAAAAGAAAACGAATGAATGAATGAAAAAGATAGTTCTCCCCAAAGTAAAAATTCTGTCATCATTTACTCACCTTTTACTTTTTAAAATCTCTTGAGTTTCTTTCGTCAGTTGAACAAGAAGGAGGATATTTTGAAAAATGTTGGATTTTTCTAAAGGAATGGGTCAACATAATGATCAGAAATAAAAATAAAGCAGGGAATTCTGGGTATGGGACAATTTCTGGTTGTATGTGACATCTCTATTTGTATCATCATAATTTTAGTTTTTTTTATTATTTTTTTTTTTCTCTCTCTCTCGTTTGGTTTTATAATAATAATAATAATAATAATAAATTTTATTTGTAATGCGCTTTTCTTAGACTTAAAGCACTACAAGGCAAAATACTAACAATAGCAGAAACAGCACAACAATAAGCTGTCGCTAAGTTACGAAGTATGCTATCCATCTCAGATGCAGAAAAACTAGTTCATGCTTTCATGACTTCTAGGCTGGATTACTGTAATGCTCTGTTCGCTGGTTGCCCAGCATCCTCTATTAATAAACTTCAGCTAGTACAAAATGCAGCTGCCAGAGTTCTTACCAGGTCTAGAAAATATGATCATATCACCCCAATTTTATCCTCCTTACACTGGCTGCCTGTTAAGTTCCGTATTGATTATAAAATATTGCTTCTTACCTATAAAGCTTTAAATAATCTAGCACCTGTTTATCTAACCGACCTTCTGTCTCGCTACAATCCAACCCGCTTTTTAAGATCTCAAAACTCAGGGCTTCTGGTAGTACCTAGAATAGCAAAGTCGAGTAAAGGTGGTCGAGCCTTCTCATTTATGGCTCCTAAACTCTGGAATAGCCTTCCTGATAATGTCCGAGGCTCAGACACACTCTCTCAGTTCAAAACTAGATTAAAGACCTATCTTTTTAGTAAAGCATACACTCAATGCATCGCATAATGGTATGATGCATGAATGTGCTCCACGCAGGTTTTTGCATCTCGTTTATATACACTATGAACAGCAGCTACGCTAATTGTTCTCTTTATTCTCTATTTCCACCTGGGGATACTCATCCCGAGGCCCCCAGAGACTATGCAGTGCCACTAATGCAATCCAAGACCTGTGAAGAGATGATCCCAAGGTTTCCATAATCCCGGACCAGTCCGTATCCTGAGCAGCTGCTGTGGTGGTCCAGGAGGAGTGGAGAGCATGAGACTGATTCCTGTGAGACCCCAGTGACAGACGAGTCTTCGCTGACGTCCAGCATTCACCAGCCTCCGGCGCCTAGACTGCAGCTGGTCGTGCCCAACTGAGCCTGGTTTCTCTCGAGGTTTTTTTTCCTTCACTTTCGCTAATTGGTGAAGTTTGTTCCTCACCGCTGTCGCCACTGGCTTGCATGGTTCGGGACCTGTAGAGCTGCGCATCGATGGATTTGCTCTTCAGTGTTTGGACTCTCAGCAGTGAAAATTAAACCACACTGAACTGAACTGAACTTAAACTCTAAAAACTGAACGGACACCATTCCAATTCACTATAATCTTCTATGTGAAGCTGTTTTAACACAATCTACATTGTAAAAGCGCTATAGAAATAAAGATGAATTGAATTGAAAAAAAAAGTTCTAGTAAATTGAAATTGAAACTGTCAGTCCAGTTTTCAGAGTTAAAGTTCAGTTCAGTTTAGTTCAGTTCAGCGTGGTTCAATTTTCACTGCTGAAAGTCCAAACACTGAAGAGCAAATCCATCGATGCGCAGCTCCACAAGTCCCAAACCAAGCAAGCCAGTGGCGACAGTGGCGAGGAACAAACTTCACCAACTGACCAAAGTGAAGGAAAAAAACCTCGAGAGAGAACCGGCTCAGTTGGGCACGACCATTTCTCCTCTGGCCAAACTTTTTGTGCAGAGCTGCAGTCTAGACGCCGGGGGCTGAAGAACATTGGACGTCCATCGTGGAGAAGCTTCAGGCCTGAGTAGGTCACCGGCGGGTGTACAGGCTGGCCTACGAGATCAATGCGGGGACTCGTCTGTCACTGGGGTCCTTCAGGAATCAGTCTCATGCTCTCCACTCCTCCATGACCGCCACAGCATCTGCTCAGGATACGGCCTGGTCCAGGATTATGGAGACCTCTAGAAGTCCTCTATGGTTGACATCATCTCTTCACAGGACTATCTTCAGGAAATCACCGAAGGCTACCATATCATGTTGTCATAACGATATAATGTGGCTTGTAACTGTACTGTGCATTTACACCATGGCCATATTCATTTATGTAAACACAAGAAAACAGCATTAACATACACAGTATGTTATACCAGACACTGTAAAAAGGTCATTCCCAGCCACTAGACTTTTCTGTCAGGGTATTCCAGTGTCACTGAGTGACAGATGTGAAAGTATGTTGTGGGACTACTATACAGGTGTTATTATTATGGATTATAAAAACAAACACTGTTATGAATGTATTAAAACATATGCATGTTTGTAGTAAAAATTTTTAATAATGCCAAAAAAATACTAATTACAACGTGTGCAGCCATGTTGCTGTTGTAGCTGCTGTGTTCTGGAAAATTTTCGTACCCCTTGGTTTCGAGTGTGGTCCTGGAAAATCTGTTTCAATGGCTACCTAGCGCTTCCCCTTAGCCCTACGCCTTCAAGCTAAAGAGAATTGGGACACCCCTACCCTTTCATGTGAACGTGCAAAATGAGGGGTAGAGGTAAGGGGAAGGGCTAAGGGGTTGGAATTGGGCCTTACTATGTTTTACAGATTTAAGTGGATTGAACATAAAAAAAATTAAGTTGTCGCAAAAACAAACTCAAGAATTGTGTTGTTTCAGCTCATTTTAAATAAGTAGTTTGAACAAACAGCAAACATCATTTTTTGAGTGCAGTTAAAGATGAAATTGTTAGCCCTTCTGTGACATTTTCATTATTTCTCAAGTACTTCCCAAGTGGTGTTTAATGGAGAAAGTACAGTTTTACAGTATTACCTAATCTCTTTTTTCTTCTGGAGAAAACTTGGTATTGCAGTCCACATTCAAAACATTGGTTAGGGTTTTTACACCCAGCTTATCCAATGATGATTTCACACACACGCAGGTTGCCAGATTGTAGACAGCAACAGATCACAAGCATGCCTGATGATCAAGCCTTACATTGTAAACTGCTCAGCTAATGTTTATGTTTGTAATATTTATATTTTTTGCTAATTATAAACCACCTGGTCACCTGGGAGGAGCTCGGAGTAGAGCTGCTGCTCCTCCACATCGAGAGAAGTCAGCTGAGGTGGCTTGGGCATCTGTTTCGGATGCCTCCTGGATGCCTACCTAGGGAGGTGTTCCAGGCATGTCCCATCGAGAGGAGACCTCGGGAAAGACCCAGGACATGCTGGAGGGACTATATCTCTCAGCTGGCCTGGGAACGCCTTGGGATCCCCCCGGAGGAGCTGGAGGAAGTGTCTGGTGAGAGGGAAGTCTGGGTTTCTCTCCTGCCCCTTCTGCCCCCGCGACCCGGCCCTGGAAAAGCGGAAGAAAATGAATGAATGAATATAAACCACCTCATGTGGATTTCATAACTCTGAATCTGCGTTTCATTTCGGAGGTCGCAATTTCGGCCAGGCCCACATACATTGAGTAAACCTTCATTGTGCTGAAATATAATTGGGTAAACTGGCAGTGGGCTAGTTATAGAGTGACATACAATGACAGACATGGAATGCACATTTTCAAAGGAAAATAACTTGACTTTAGAATTGTTTTTCAGATAAACAAATACGTTCACTTAGCACGTTTCTTAAATATCTGCAAACACGTTATGGTATTTCTATGCTTTAGAAGAGTCACCTTTAAGGTTAACAATGGCATAGGAATGAAGTGTTGCAGCAGCGTTATCAGAGTGCCGTTTGACTCTCAATTGCAGCGTGAATGAGACGTGAACTTAACGAGCATCAATTCTAATTCACAGCAAATGCTTTGAGCTGTCAGATCCACATCAGGATACGTGATCTCTTTTAACTCCAGAACTAATGACCTGAACAAGCGGATACAGATATGTTTATAGGGCTCGACTGAATTAACAAGCTCTAAACTCCATTCAGCCCCATAAACATAAACCTACAAAACCACAATATCACTGTTATAGTACAGTTTTAGTCATGTCATCTTCTGCATTCAGCTACAGAGAGAGCACAATACTAAAAAAAGGCCATGAAAGATTCAAATCTTATTGAAACAATTGCTTTGCAGAATGAACCGCTGTTTTGAAGCACTCGAAAAGCCAAAAGCTGGTGTAAATGCAGTGAAAACTCGGCTCAAATATGCATAAAAACTGCTTTCACAAACCAACTGCTAATGTTTATTTGATAGTGTAATCCCTTACATGCAGTTAACAAATCATATAATGGCATTTAATAAAATCATATAATGGCATTTAATATAAGGCGTCTATATTAAATGTTATTTTAGTAAACAGTAGTGCTTTTTTTGTTTTGTTAAAGACTAATGAAATATTATTCAACCACACACAGTTAATTTGTAGCATAAGCACCATTTTAATTAATTACTCAAAAATAAAGTTGGTAATTGAGTTGTGGCCCAGCACCAATTATTCTTATCTTTTTTAGTGAATGTCAACATACACACACACAGCTATCTTTATAGGGACCTTTCAAAGACGTAATGATGTTTATAATGTACAGACAGACATATTCTATCCCCCTAAACAATCTGCATATTTAAATGTTCAATATATTTCATTCTGTGTGATTTATGAGCCGTTTTCCTCATGGGGACCAAAAAATGTCCCCACAAGGTCAAAATGTACTGGTATTTCTATACTTATGGGGACATTTAGTCCCCAATATACACGGTAAACAACTCTCTCTCTCTCACACACATACACAATGAAGAAATTTGAGTTGAAATGAAAATTTTACATCATTTATGAATATTTTTTTAATATATTTTTAGAGTGATATATTGAGGGTAGAAAGAGACTTATTAACTACTACTATTTCACTTTTTCTTATTCAGATGTGTCACTAAAATGTCTTCATAATAAAAACTGATGTGAGATCAGTGGAAGGCTATTAAGGCAAAATATGACAATTAATAATGTAAACACCACAGCTTGACCAAGTCAGTATGGAAGTCAATTAGGGCCAAAAATCTCAAAATTAAACATGAAATTTGGTTGTTATGACATAACATATCCTTGTTTACTCAAATCCGGCAGCTAGCTCTCTGCAACTCTCACATGGTTGCCCACTGAAGCTAAGTACCTGGATGGGAGACCACATGGGAAAGCTAGGTTGCTGCCGGAAGTGGTGTTAGTGAGACCAGCAGGGGGCGCTCAACCTGTGGTCTGTGTGGGTCCTAATGCCCCAGTATAGTGAAGGGGACTCTATACTGCTCAGTGAGCGCCGTCTTTCGGATGAGACGTTAAACCGAGGTCCTGACTCTCTGTGGTCATTAAAAATCCCAGGATGTCCTTCAAAAAAGAGTAGGGGTTTAACCCCGTCATCCTGGCCAAATTTGCCCACTGGCCTCTGTCCATCATGGCCTCCTAACCATCCCCATATCATAATTGGGTTCATCACTCTGTCTCCTCTCCACCAATCAGCTGGTGTGTGGTGTGCGGTCTGGCGCAATATGGCTGCCGTCGTGTCATCCAGGTGGATGCTGCACACTGGTGGTGGATGAAGAGATTCCCCCAATGTGTAAAGCGCTTTGAGTGTATAGAAAAGCGCTATATAAATGTAAGGAATTATTATTATTAAATCAGTGGTTCAAAACGTGAGATCAACAAAAGGCTATTAGGGAAAAATGTAAAAAATTAATCATGTAAATACCACCGCTTGACCAAGCTGACAAGTTAGTTTTTTATGACAGTCAGTTAGGGCCAAAAATCTTAAAATTAAACATGAAATTTGATCATGTAATGACATAACATATCCTTGTTTACTCAAATCAGTGGTTCAAAGCCTGAGATCAATGGAAGGCAGTTAGGGCAAAATGTAAAAAAATTATTTATATAAACACCACAGCTTGACCAAGTCGACAAATCAGTTTCTATGGAAGTCAATTAGGGCCAAAAATCTTAATAATTAACATGAAATTTGATCATGTTATGACATAACATATCCTTGTTTACTCAAATCAGTGGTTCAAAACAAGGATTTAAAGCTCCAAAAACCTTTTTTTTCTTTGTGATTCAAGCATTGGCTCAGTTGACGGCTGTCACTCACTGGCATTGATGCTTCACACCTGATCATCCGCTTCATGCATATTCATGCCATGATGCTCATGTTCTGCTCATCTGGCTTCCCTCGTGTTTTCAGGAAGTCTGTCAGTTTCATTTTATCATCTCTGATGTTTTCAGGCATCAAAAGCAGCAGCAGCTCATGTGAGGTGTGTGTGTGTGTGTGTGTGTGTGTGTGTGTGTGTGTGTGTGTGTG
>CAIGQV010000818.1:31889124-31900534 GCA_903798115.1 Danio jaintianensis | reverse complement strand
GTTTTTAACAGCAGACGGTGTTCTAGGCTAGTTTTTAACAGCAGACGGCGTTCTAGGCTACTGTTTAACAGCAGACAATGCTCTAGGCTAGTTTTTAACAGCAGACGACGCTATAGGCTACTTTTTAACAGCAGACGGCACTATAGGCAAGTCATATAAACTAGCTTTTATGTCATGAGATTAACGTAAACACAGCTCACTATGAACACTGTTGTTCCGTTAAACCTAACACACGTTTTTGTTCTATTAATGATTAATTAATTTTCATGTGTTACATGCAAGCAATTGAAAGCAAGCAGAATACAGCTGTTTGTAAAGCATACATCACCATCTGCTGTTCAAAACTAGCTTAGAGCGCCACCTGCTGTTAAAAAAAAAAATTAGCTTAGAGCGCCATCTGCTGTTAAAAACTAGCTTAAAGCGCCGTCTGCTGTTAAAAACTAGCTTAGAGCGCCGCCTGCTGTTAAAAAAAAAAATTAGCTTAGAGCGCCGTCTGCTGTTAAAAACTAGCTTAGAGCGCCACCTGCTGTTAAAAAAAAAAAAATTAGGTTAGAGCGCCATCTGCTGTTAAAAACTAGCTTAGAGCGCCGCCTGCTGTTAAAAACTAGCTTAGAGCGCCGTCTGCTGTTAAAAAATAGCTTAGAGCGTCGTCTGCTGTTAAAAACTAGCTTAGAGCGCCGCCTGCTGTTAAAAACTAGCTTAGAGCGCCGTCTGCTGTTAAAAACTAGCTTAGAGCGCCGCCTGCTGTTAAAAAAAAAAATTAGCTTAGAGCGCCATCTGCTGTTAAAAACTAGCTTAGAGCGCCACCTGCTGTTAAAAAAAAAAAAATTAGGTTAGAGCGCCATCTGCTGTTAAAAACTAGCTTAGAGCGCCGCCTGCTGTTAAAAACTAGCTTAGAGCGCCATCTGCTGTTAAAAAATAGCTTAGAGCGTCGTCTGCTGTTAAAAACTAGCTTAGAGCGCCGCCTGCTGTTAAAAACTAGCTTAGAGCGTCGTCTGCTGTTAAAAATTAGCTTAGAGCGCCATCTGCTGTTAAAAACTAGCTTAGAGCGCCATCTTCTGTCGAAAAATGAAAATGCTGAATTGATTTTGAAACTATCTTTTGCCACAGCTCTAAAAAAAAAAAAATAAGTCAGCAGCTACTAGCACTTAGAGAGCCAAAAAATTTTATACCTGTGGCTCCTTACAATAGATCGAGGTCTTTTGAAAAGAAACAATCAGTCTATGAGAGAAACCACATTTTATTACAACATTATTGCCTTTAATCTACAGCCTCAACCAATGTTTCCGGGTGCATACATGATAGTCATGTTGTAAATAATGTTCTGTTTCTTGCGGAGATTGCTCATTTCACTTCATTAGACCTCAATTTGTCAGCAGGAGTCACAGTTATTAACTTTGTTTTGCCTGTATGTGTTTTTTTTTGGCCCTCAAAGTGCTGGTAGCCATTGACTTGTGAATCACCAAGGACCACAATTTAAGCTAAAAATCTTATTTGTTCTACTGTTGAAAGAACTCTTATACATCTTGGATGACATGAGAGTGATCAAATTAATAGCAAACTTTAATTTCTTTGGCGGACTATCCCTTTAAGATAGACATTAAAGGGACAGTTCACACAAAAATGAAAATTCTGTCATCATTACTCACCTATTTCAGTTTCTTTCTACTTTTTAACACAAGATATACTGAAGAATGCTGGAAAAAAACAGCCATTGACTTCCACAGTATTTTTTTCTTCCTACTATGGATGTCAATGGCTGCTTTTTCCCAACATTCTTCAGAATATCTTGATTTGTGTTCAGCAGAAGAAAGAAATTCATAAAAGTTTAGAACCACTGAGTAAATGATGAGGAAGTTTTTATTTTTGGGGTGAACTGTCTCTTTTTAATCACACTTATGATCAAGGATAATGACACTGTACATTTGAAACTATGTATCTAATGTATTTTAAATATTTGAAGGTGGAAAGAAGTCCATTAGTGCTCTGAAATATAAAGCTTTCCTCAATCAAGACTGAAGAGTGTCTGCGTTTCTCTTTTCTCGTGTGCTGGTGGTCCGTTAATGAGCACTCGTTTGTTTAGCTTCTCCAGTGGTTCTGCGTGTTCTGATATCACAGCTTGTAAATATTTAGATGGAGTGAATCTGTTTGCAGTGAATCTCGGTCAACTGTAGGTCTGAACCGCAGTGAAAGGAGATTGATGAACTCATACACATATACAGACAAGTACATATATACAAACACATGCACTCACCGGCCACTTTATTAGGTACACCTTACTAGTACCGGGTTAGAACCCCTTTTTGCCTTCACAACTGCCTTAATCCTTCGTGGCATAGATTCAACAAGGTACTTGAAATATTCCTCAGAGATTTTGGTCTATATTGACATGTTAGTATCACACAGTTGCTGCAGATTTGTCGGCTGCACATCCATGATGCGAATCTCCCGTTGCACCACATCCCAAAGGTGCTCTATTGGATTGAGATCTGGTGACTGTGGAGGCCATTTGAGTACAGTGAACTCATTGTCATGTTCAAGAAACCAGTCTGAGATGATTCACGCTTTATGACATGGCGCGTTATCCTGCTGAAAGTAGCCATCAGAAGATGGGTACACTGTGGTCATAAAGGGATGGACATGCTCAGCAACAATACTCAGGTAGGCTGTGGCGTTGACACGATGCTCAGTTGGTACTAATGGGCCCAAAGTGTGCCAAGAAAACATCCCCCACACCATTACACCACCACCACCAGCCTGAACAAGGCAGATGCATACAAGGCAGGATGGATCCATGCTTTCATGTTGTTGATACCAAATTCTGACCCTACCATCCAAATGTTGCAGCAGAAATCGAGACTCATCAGACCAGGCAACATTTTTCCAATCTTCTATTGTGCAATTTTGGTCAGCCTGTGTGAATTGTAGCCTCAGTTTCCTGTTCTTAGCTGACAGGAGTGGCACCCGGTGTGGTCTTCTGCTGCTGTAACCCATCCACCTCAAGGTTGGACGTGTTGTGCGTTCAGAGATGCTCTTCTGCAGACCTCGGCTGTAATGAGTGGTTATCTGAGTTACTGTTGCCTTTCTATCAGCTGGAACCAGTCTGGCCATTCTCCTCTGACCGCTGACATCAACAAGGCATTTGCACCCACAGAACTGCCGCTCACTGGCCATTTTCTCTTTTTGGACCATTCTCTGTAAACCCTAGAGATGGTTGTGCGTGAAAATCCCAGTAGATCAGCAGTTTCTGAAATAGACCATCCCGTCTGGCACCAACAACCATGCCACGTTTAAAGTCACTTAAATCACCTTTCTTCCCCATTCTGATGCTCGGTTTGAACTGCAGCAGATCGTCTTGACCATGTCTACATGCCTAAATGCATTGAGTTGCTGCCATGTGATTGGCTGATTAGAAATTTGCATTAACAAAATACATTTGCGTTATAACACTGACATACTGTATATACACACATACATACACACACACTCTTATTCCATTCAAGCTCACAAACTTACATATAGGCATACACACAGATATACAAACACACACAGACATCCAAACACAGATACATGCATATATACATAACACATATTTACACTCTCAAACACACACATACACTTAATACATAGGCACGCACATGGAAGTACACAAACACGCATAAAAGTGTACACACAGATACACACACACACACATATATATATATGCATAAACACATACTGTACACATTCAAAACACATGCATTTATACCCATACTCGCATACATATGCACACACACAGATCATTGGAATGAAGTCTCACAGCTGCTCCTGACACTTGTAATGTGGCTCATGTTCTCCCTCATGATGTCACTGAACTGTCTTTAATCACTGTGTGTGAAAACACGACTCAGATAACCAGAAACACACTGAACTGTGTGCGAAACATGCTGCGTTATTAATGAGCCCTCAACCATGAGGAGATACTTTGCAGTTTAATCATTACTGTGCATTATCATTGCATTCACTCCAAACAAAAATAAATAATCTTTGGTGTAAACTAATATGAATATGACACACATTTCCACATGTTACAACTTAATTTAGGCAAGTGGAACCAAAGAGCAATGAGACCGAATCACTTTCCTTTTAATTGTCTTGTGAATGTTGCACAAAGTAATTTAGTTAAATTAATAATAGAACTTTTAATAAAACTTGTTAAATCATTAAACTAAAGGTACTTTTTAAAATTAAGTGCGCTGAACACAATACAGGGCAACACGGTGGCTCAGTGGTTCAAGCCTCGGCTGGGTCAGTTGGCATTTCTGTGTGGAGTTTGCATGCTCTCCCCATGTTGGCGTGGGTTTCCTCCGGGTGCTCCGGTTTCCCCCACAGTCCAAAGACATGCACTATAGGTGAATTGAATAAACTAAATTGGCCGCAGTGTATGTGTGTGAATGAGTGTGTATGGATGTTTCCCAGTACTGGGTTGCAGATGCGGCATCCGCTGTGCAAAACATATGCTAAATAAGTTGCTGGTTCATTCCGCTGTGGCGACCCCTGATGAATAAAGGGACTAAGCCGAAGGAAAATGAATGAATGAATGAATGAACACAATACAACAAAATTCCCAAAGGTTTTCAGGATTTAAATTTTTTTATTTTTAACTAATTCAATAAAAAAGTGATAAATAAAACTTAATTTAAAAAGTGGAGTGAACTTTTGGTATTTTTTTATCAAGATGCTAATGGTCTAATCCGATTCAATGATCTATGCTAAGCTAAGCTAAAAGTGCTCTTGCCAGACCCGGAGATCAGCTAAATGGATTCAAAAATGGTAAAACTGAACTGTTTGACTCTAGGGGAGCTGTAAAATTTGCAAAAAAAAGTGGAGTGTACCTTTAAGAGGATCTGAAAACATCGGTCTAATCAACAACATGAGCTGAAGATCATTCATTCATGTTCCTTCGGCTAAGTCTCTATTTCAGAGGTCGCCACAGCAGAATGAACCGCCAACTATTCCAGCATATATTTTAAGCAGCGTTGCCCTTCCAGCCGCAACCCAGTACTGGGAAACACCCATACACTCTCGCATTCACACACACTCATACAGTACCGCCAATTTAGTTTATTCAATTCACCTATAGCGCATGTGTTTGGACTGTGGGGGAAACCGGAGCACGCGGAGGAAACCCACACCAACATGGGGAGAACATGCAAACTCCACACAAAAAATGCCAACTGGCCGAGTCGGGACTCAAACCAGCGACCTTCTTGCTGTGAGGTCACAGTGCTAACCACTGAGCCATCGTGCCACCAGCTGAAGATCACACAATAAAAAAAACTTTTATTTACAGATGACAAACCGAATTCTGAGTTCATTCCTGTGTTCCAGAAATCATCAAGTGTCCATAAAAGATGAAGTCTGACAGTCGCAAGGACAATTTTGTGTCATTTCAGAAGTCTAGGAACATTTTTTGTCAAGTATATTCTTTAAAAATCAAGATTTTTATTGGCATATGCTGTGAAGAATCTTTAACATTCATGGAATCTTTTCATGCCACAAAAGTTTTATAGTGAAAAAAGGTTGTTCAAATTTTTCAGATGTCGTTCATGCTGGTGATTTTTTTAAATGTTCACTGAAGGTTTGTTTCTGTGCAAAACAAAAGAAACATTATTTTTAAGAGTGTATACAGGGTGTTAAAAACTACACTCATCGACCACTTTATTAGGTACAGCTGTCCAACAGCCAATCACATGGCAGCAACTCAATGCATTTAGGCATGTAGACATGGTCAAGACGATCTGCTGCAGTTCAAACGGAGCATCAGAATGGGGAAGAAAGATGATTTAAGTGACTTTGAACATGGCATGGTTGTTGTTGCCAGACGGGCTGGTCTGAGTATTTCAGAAACTGCTAATCTACTGGGATTTTCACGCACAACCATCTCTAGGGTTTACAGAGAATGGTCCACAAAGAGAAAATATCCAGTGAGCGGCAGTTCTGTGGGTGCAAATGCCTTGTTGATGCCAGAGGTCAGAGGAGAATGGCCAGACTGGTTCCAGCTGATAGAAAGGCAACAGTAACTCAAATAACCACTCGTTACAGCCGAGGTATACAGAAGAGCATCTCTGAACGCACAACACGTCCAACCTTGAGGCGGATGGGCTACAGCAGCAGAAGACCACACCGGCTGACGCTCCTGTCAGCTAAGAACAGGAAACTGTGGCTACAATTCGCACAGGCTCCCCAAAATTTGACAATAGAAGATTGGAAAAATGTTGCCTGGTCTGATGAGTCTCGATTTCTGCTGCGACATTTGGATGGTAGGGTCAGAATTTGGCATCAACAACATGAAAGCATGGATCCATCCTGCCTTGTATCAACGGTTCAGGCTGGTGGTGGTGGTGGTGTAATGGTGTGGAGGATATTTTGTATCGTGTCAACGCCACAGCCTACCTGAGTATTGTTGCTTCACATGCAACTTATTGTTGTTCTCCCACCTGCAGCTTCTCCACGATGAACGTCCAGCTTTCTCCAGCCTCCGGCTATTAGACTGCAGCTCTGCACAAGAAGTTTGGCCACAGGAGAAATGGTCGTGCCCAACTGAGCCTGGTTTCTCTCTAGGTTTTTTTTTCCTTCACTTTCGCAAATTGGTGAAGTTTGTTCCTCGCCACTGGCTTGCTTGGTTCGGGACTTGTGGAGCTGCGCATCGATGGATTTCCTTTTCAGTGTTTGGACTCTCAGCAGTGAAAATTAAACCACACTGAACTGAACTAAACTGAACTTCAACTCTGAAAAAGTTTCAATTTACTATAATCTTTTATGTGAAGCTGCTTTGACACAATCTATATTGTAAAAGCGCTATAGAAATAAAGATGAATTTAGTTAAATTGAATTGCTGACCATGTCCATCCCTTTATGACAACAGTGCACCCATCTGCTGATGGCTACTTTCAGCAGGATAACGCGCCATGTCATAAAGCGTGAATCATCTCAGACTGCTTTCTTGAACATGACAATGAGTTCACTGTACTCAAATGGCCTCCACAGTCACCAGATCTCAATCCAATAGAGCACCTTTGGGATGTGGTGGAACGGGAGATTCGCATCATGGATGTGCAGCTGACAAATCTGCAGCAACTCCGTGATGCTATCATGTCAATATGGACCAAAATCTCTGAGGAATATTTCCAGTACCTTGTTGAACCTATGCCACGATGGATTAGGGCAGTTCTGAAGGCAAAAGGGGGTCCAACCCAGTACTAGTAAGGTGTATCTAATAAAGTGGCTGGTGAATGTATATAATAAATACATATATTAACTTACATTACTTATATTTGAGTGTTTCTTTTGAATTTACATATACAGTTGAAGACAAAATGATTAGCCCTCCTGAGGAATTTTACTGTTTTAAGTGCTGTTTTAATAACATACAAACATAACACTCTTTAAAAATAAAATGACTTGAATATTTTTAACTGTTTACTGGTAGATTTAATACGTTGTTGTTGTTGTTGTTTTTTTATATATATATAATTATATACAATTAAAAATAATTTTCCAGTGTATTTTTGATGTCAATAACTGGCATTCAACACTGTTTGAATATCTCTTCAATATCGAACAGTAAATATAAAGTCATCCAAACATGTGTCGTTCCATGCTATCTAAAAGGACCTTTTGGTTTTGGAGGTCAAAACTTTGCTTTACTGCATTGAACATCTTTATTTTGCTCCATTAAATGATGTGAACTGAATGTGTTTTTAACATTGGCACATTTAGTGAAGCAACTACAAATTTTCATTAATTTTCCTTCAGCTTAGTCCCTTTATTTATCAGGGGTCACCACAGCGGAATGACCCGCCAACTATTCCAGCATATATTTCATGAATTTTTCAATCCAATAATCAATTTATCATTTTGAGTTTTGACCTTTACGTGTGTGTGTGTGTTAGTGTCAGGTTTGAATCTATGCCACATTAGATATTTATATGAAGGACAACAGCAAACTATGAAGTGCAGGAAAACAATGTGTGTATTATCATTCATTCATTCATTTTCTTTTCAGCTTAGTCCTTTTATTAATCAGGGGTCACCACAGCGGAATGAACCGCCAACTTATCCAGCATATGTTTTTTACGCAGCGGATGCTCTTCCAGCTGCAACCCAACACTTGGAAACACCCATACACGCTTGCATTCACACACATACACTACGGCCAATTTAGCTTATTCAATTCACCTATAGCGCATGTCTTTGGACTGTGAGGGAAACCGGAGCACCCGGAGGAAACCCATGCGAGAACATGCAAACTCCACACAGAAATGCCAACTGACCCAGCCGGGGCTCGAACCAGCGACCTTCTTGCTGTGAGGCGATCGTGCTACCCACTGCGCCACCGTGACGCCATGTGTATTATTATTTTATCATTAAAACACAGGATTTCAAATTTAGTTTCAGGTCACATTAGTACTGTCTTCACATCTTCATGTAAAGGTTTTCTGTTCAACTGTAATTTAGATACATCTAATAAAAGGAGTAAGTAGTTGGTTGATTGTATGGATCAGAGAATTTCTAAAAAACCGACCACAACGTGTCTGTGTTAATCATGTTAGGTCTGACTGCTCTGTTTTAAATATAGGGGTACCTCAGGGATGTGTATTATCCCCTATTTTATTTTCTATATATATTAATGAATTGCAGAGCAATAATGATGATGATAACCTCGCTCTTATAAAATATGCGGATGATCTGGCATTGGTTTCTTGTCAGGAAGAAATGAATAGCCCCTTATATTTTAAGTATATTAATTGTATTACAGATTGGTTTGGTAAAAGTTCATTACATCTTAACATTGGAAAAACAAAAGAGCTATGTCTGGGAAGTCAAATAAAAGCAGTAGATACTAGATTTTATAAACCGGTCATCATAAATGGAAAAATAGTAGAGCAGGTCTCAAATTTTAAGTATTTAGACACAATTATTGACAATAAATTGAATTTTAATAGTAATGTAGAGGCTGTTTGTAAGAAGGCAAGTCAGCGCCTCAGTCTCCTCCGCAAGTTGAGAAGTTTTAATGTTACTACACAGACTTTAAACATGGCATATAGATCATTAATAGAGAGTGTTCTTACATATAATCTTGTTTCATGGTTTGTTAACACAACACTTAAACAGAAGAAGAAGTTATCGCAAATTATTAATCAGGCAAATAAGATAACTGGTCATAAACAACACTCGCTGCAGATTCTATTTGACTCCTTTATGGAAAAAACAGCAATTGCGATTTTTAAAGATAACACACATCCCCTTAACCCAGCTTTTGAAGTGTTACCATCAGGACGAAGGTTTAGAATTCCTAAAGCCCGAAGAAATGCTTATAAAAAGTCATTTATCCCAACTGCAGATGCTGTCCTAAATCGGACCACTGTCTGAGTGGAGTGAGGAGGCTGTTAAGAATGATCTGCAGTAATATTTATGGGACAAATTTGGTTTTTTTTGGGGGGGGGGGTTGTTTTGTTTTTTTACTTATGTTGTTGTCTTGATGAGTGTTGTTATTGTGTGTTTGTTGTATGTATGCAATTGTTGTTTGAAATCCAGTGTTAAAGACAAATTTCCTTTCTGTGTCAAGCAGAACGGACAATAAAGTTTAAAGTAAAGTAAAGATAGCAGACTTTAAGTATAATTTTTTTAAAGAGTGATTTTATAGTTGCTTTTATGGATTTTCATTTCCGGTCAAGGTGTAATTTAACCAAAGGAGTGTTTTTCAACTGTATGTGCTCACAAGAAAAAAATAGTATAGGAATGTACACTACCTGACAAAAGTCTTGTTGTCGATCCCAGTTGTAAGAGCAACAAATAATAACTTGACTTCTAGTTGATCATTTGGAAAAGTGTCAGAAGGTCGATTTTTCTGATGAATCATCTGTTGAACCGCATCCCAATCATCACAAATACTGCAGAAGACCTATTGGAACCCGCATGGACCCAAGATTCTCACAGAAATCAGTCAAGTTTGGTGCAGGAAAAATCAGGGTTTGGGGTTACATTCAGTATGGGGGCGTGCGAGAGATCTGCAGAGTGGATGGCAACATCAACAGCCTGAGGTATCAAGACATTTGTGCAGCCCATTACATTACAAACCACAGGAGAGGGCAAATTCTTCAGCAGGATAGCGCTCCTTCTCATACTTCAGACTCCACATCAAAGTTCCTGAAAGCAAAGAAGGTCAAGGTGTTCCAGGATTGGCCAGCCCAGTCACCAGACATGAACATTATTGAGCATGTCTGGGGTAAGAGGCATTGAAGATGAATCCAAAGAATCTTGATGAACTCTGGGAGTCCTGCAAGAACGCTTTCTCTGCCATTCCAGATGACTTTATTAATAAGTGATTTGAGTCATTGCAGAGATGTATGGATGCAGTTCTCCAAGCTCATGGAGTCATACACAATATTCATTCTTTTCCCACTGCACCATGACTTTATATTCTATACTGTATATTATTTCTGTTAAGTGACAAGACTTTTGTCTAAGCAAAGTCAGACCTTACTGTCCTAATTAAATAATTAAAAATCAAGGCATGATCATATTTTATTTTGGTAAACCTGAATAGGCGACAAGGCTTTTGTCAGGTAGTGTAAGTTCACTACAGTATGCTGTAGCGTTCATTAACAAAGTCTTGCAAATACTATAATATAAACAGTATACTGTATTGCGCGTTATAGTATGGTGGTTCTAACTGTAGTATTTTTTTCATTCGTTTAAAAAGTCTTGTGTTGGTTCGTGGGTCTAAATTGTCCTGAAAATACGCCAAATCTGTCTTTACATTATTAATTTAGCCGATGCTTTTATCCAATTTGTCCATCCATTTTGGCACATAAGCCAAAAATGTATTAAACAAGACACATTTAGAGCTAAAACCCTGAGCACAATTAAGCTGCACAAGAAAACACCTTCAATGAGAACGGAAAAAAATGAAAGATGTTTTTTTTTTCCTTCTGTATTATTAATTATGCTGTGGATGAACACGTGACCATCTGATGATTTATTACCTTACGAGACAAAAACATCTGCTGGACTTCATCAGTCTGTCATTTCTCAAGAAGACGAGCATCTCCGCAAACAAACGGACCCCCACATCTGTCCATTACAGAGATGAAAGTGGTGAAGATTATTCTTTTAGCAGAGAAATGAACTTAATGTTTGTTACAGCAGCTGTGCTTCTCTGTCCTGTTTTAGAAATGTCAACAATTAAATGAGCGAGTCTGCAAGACTGTGCTGCCCTCTGCTGGATGCACAAGACAATCACACAGAAAACATAGGATAATGCTCTTATTGTCTGCTCTTGTGTTCATCTAGCAAGTCAAACTAGCACAAACATATCAGTGTGTGTGTGTGTGTGTGTGTGTGTGTGTGTGTGTGTGTGTGTGTG
>CAIGQV010000818.1:31871648-31889114 GCA_903798115.1 Danio jaintianensis | reverse complement strand
GTGTGTGTGTGTGTGTGTGTGTGTGTGTGTGTGTGTGTGTGTGTGTGCGTGTGCGTGTGTGTGTAGAAGTTTTACATATCACCTACAGTTACAGTTTTACTATTTATGAATCAATTCAGCCGATCTTTGAGTCTGGCGGGAGCACTTTTAGCTTAGCTTAGCATAATTCATTGAATCGGATTAGACCATTAGCATCTTGCTCAAAAATCACCAAATAGGCCATTTTCACAGATGCGGGATTGTAATGCAGAGAACCGCTACGTCCCTTATATCTCTTATCGGTTTAAAACTACTCTTGAGCCTACACTATGATAAAGGTACATTTCGCACATATAGCATTTACGGTATGTTATCATGTTTCCTAAACCATGCTAACGTATGGATCGTCACCTACCTTCGTAATTCAATTCAATTCACGTTTATTTATATAGCGCTTTTCACAATATAGATGGTGTCAAAGCAGCTTAACATAGTTCTAGTAGAGTCCAGATTTCAGAGGTCTAAATTTCACTGCTGAAAGTTCAAACACTGCAGAGCAAATCCACCGAAGCACAGCTCCACGAGTTCTGATCCGAGCAAGCCAGTGGCGACAGTGGCGAGGAAAAAAAAAACTTCACCAACTGACGAAGTGAAGGGAAAAAAAACCTCAAGAGAAACCAGGCTCTGTTAGGCACGGCCATTATTCTTCTGGCCAAACTTCCTGTTCAGAGCTGCAGTCTAGGCGCTGGAGGCTGAAGAAGCTGGACGTCCATCGTGGAGAAGCTGCAGGTGTGAGTAGGGCACCGGCAGGCGGTCAGGCTGGCCCTTCAGGATCAATGCAGGGACTCGTTTATCACAGTGGTCATTCAGGAATCAGTCTCATGCACTCCATTTCTCCATGACGACCACAGCATCAGCTCGGGATACGACCTGGTCCAGGATTATGGATACCTTGGGATCATCTCTTCACAGGTCTTGGATCGCATCAATGGCGCTGCATAGTCTCTAGGGACCTCGGAATGAGTATCCCCAGGTGGAAATAGAGGATAAAGAAAACAATTAGCGTAGCTGCTGTTCATAGTGTATTTAAACGAGATGCAAAAATGGAGTGTTATAGATGAAAATAGCAGTTAAATAAACAAACATAGAAACAAACATGTAAAGCGTATGAGAGTTTCGAACACAATGTCTGGTGTATTGAGGAGTGTGTCCTACAGGTGATGTCGAGCCAGCTCACCGGCGTGGAGCACATTCATGCATCATACCGTTATGCGATGCATTGAGTGTATGCTTTACTAAAAAGAGAGGTCTTTAATCTAGTGTTGAACTGAGAGAGTGTGTCTGAGCCTCGGACATTATCAGGAAGGCTATTCCAGAGTTTAGGAGCCAGAAATGAGAAGGCTAAATAAAAATGTAATTTTCGTGCAAAAACTTATATCCTTTATTAAGTTTTATAGTTTGGAGCGATAGAATGTCGGTCCACAAGACGATAAACATCCGCTGAGGTAAATGTTGGCACAGTTTTCAGAGGTTGTGAAAACTAGCGTATCTGACTCCATTGCGCTGGCCGAAGGTATCGATACGTAACTATCGCTGTATCGGATGTGCGTTCGAACATCCGTAGAAAAAGGCCTAGTTTTGATTATTTTTGCATTTAAAGCTTGACTCTTCTGTAGTTACATCATGTAGCTACTAAGACAAGAAAATTAAATTTGCTATTTTTTAGACCATTAGCATCTCACTCAAAAATTCAAAAGAGTTTTGCTAATTTTCCTATTTTGACTCTTTTGTCGTGTAAGCTACTAAGACAGATGCTTATTCTACTCTCAAACTGTAGCACAAACTAAACATTTTAAAGGAAACTCCACTTTTTTTTTTTCAATAGGCTCATTTTACAGCTCCCTCAGAGTTAAACAGGTGAGTTGTACCATTTTTAATCCATTCAGCCGATCCACAGGTCTTGTGGGAGCACTTTTAGCTTAGCATTTTAGGTGTATGTATTCCACTGTATAAAGTTTCTAAAGCTATTAAATGACATTAAAATCTGCAAATATGCATTATATATTATATATTATTCCCAGTGATGGGTTGCAGCTGGAAGGGCATCCGCTGCGTAAAACATATGCTGGATAAGTTGGCGGTTCATTCTGCTGTGGCGACCCCAGATTAATAAAGGGACTAAGCCGAAAAGAAAATGAATGAATATTATATATTATATATGTTATTTGTCAGTCCCTCAAGGATTTAGGGACTTTTTTTATTTATTTGGGGTCTAAAATGCTGTAACTAAAGTTTGAAGGCAAATGAATAAACATGCTAACAACATGGTAATCCATATTAGAAACATGTTAACATGTTAAGTCATACTAGAAACATACTAGCAACATGCTATTTAATACTGGAAACATGTTAGCAAAATCTACCTACCTACCTAACAACATGTTAACTCATACTAGAAACATGCTATTTAATACTGGATTTAATACTGAATTTCTCAAAACATATGGCATTATTTGCTTCAATCCTTGTGTTTTGTGAAAATACACAAACACAAAAAAATGTAAAAGGTAACATTTTTATCTCAAGAACCTTTGGATTTGCAAAATCTTGGAGGGATGGGTTTATTTTTCAATCCACACTTCATCCTCCGTCCCGGTAGGCGGCAGAAAGCGCTTATCCAGTCCGCCTGGTGTCGCTGTAACCGCTCAACAAACGCGACGTTTTTTTGTCTCGAGAAGAACTGAACAGATACTTCCGTTTGGCGGCAGCGTGTATGAATGTTACACGTTTACAATAAACTTTTAACCGAACACAGTTTTCTCCGATTAGACTAGTTTCTCGTAGCTTTTTGGTCTCTGCGGCGGACATGGTGAAGCTGACGGCGGAGTTGATCGAGCAGGCGGCGCAGTACACGAACCCTGTGCGGGACAGAGAGCTGGATCTGCGCGGTGAGTAAAAAACACAACATTTTCACAAAACACATTCAGTCTGAGATATATAACGTTATATTTGCTGCTTAGGGCTGCAAGATATTGATAAAAACTAAACCTACGATATTTGGATTTTCTGCTTTATATGTGTATATATTATTCGTTCTGAAATCCCATGTAAATATGACTACATTAACATTAGCACTATTTACTTGACTGTGAACAATGTTGTAGCCTACTTTGATAGTCATTGGCTGCTAATATGAGTTCACTATTTAGATTTTGCAAGGAATACTTTTCTATAACGTTAATTATATTATTAAGGATAAAGTCTGAATGTGTGAATATAAAACCAACTTTACCTCAGTTATATATTTATATATATATATATATATAGACTATTTTGAGGGATGTAAACAAAAACAATGGTCCCAATGTATTTCCTGTTTTACATTTTTAATTTCTAAAGCTTCTGAGAATCCAAAAAGAGCCACATATATGTAAATAATGTTATGATAGTTGTTTGACTATACACTTTTTATGCACAAACCCTTATTTAACAACACATTTTACATGCTAATTTGCACATAACAGCTGCCATATAACGTTGTATATAGTAATATTCCTGTACATACACTTGTCAATTTGTATATTTGCATTCACTACAACTTTTATTTTTTAAATATATTTATTATCTGTTTTTTGTCCTGTCTCTGTAATTCTGTTGCACTCTAGAAGCTCTGGCACCAAAACAAATTCCTCGTATGTGTGAACATACCTGGCAATAAAGCTCTTTCTGATTCTGATTTAACATTAGGTTATGATTGAATTGCCTCTTGTTACAGTTATGAAATAGTTTGATAACAAGCAGGAAGTGTTCATGGGCCAAAGACATGACCACATTGAAATGGTCTTTATATATATATATTGCGATATGAATCCAATTAATGTTATTTGAAAACAAATTTGAGTATGATGATTTTGACGATTTTCACTTTTATGGCAAACAGTAGATTCATTTTATCCTCTTTATAGTGAAACAAATACACAAACATAGGAAGTAGGCATGGGCTGGTACAAGTTTCTGACGGTATGGTAACCTTGGAAAAAAATACCATGGTATCAAAGTATTGTGATTACTGCTCTAAAATAAGTTATTTTTAAATGTCTGGGTAAAACAAAACAAAGAAAAACAACCCTTTTTCCCTATTGAACACAGTTAATTTTATTTTAAGAAGCATAATATTTTTATATAGTAAACATGTCCGGCTAAATAGTTGAAATAAATCATTGACTTCTGCTCTCTTCATTAGTTTCAGAAACACAGATTTCTTTTCAACACATAAAAAATACATTAAAAAAAATGTATGTATACTGTAGGAACGATATAACAGAACGTTTTAGCGGTTTTAAAACCTTGTCTTTTCCAAACCGCGATAAACCTTGAAACTGGTTATCGTCCCATGCCTAATAGGAAGCTGAGGAAAACGCTCATTTTAGAAGAACATTTCAGACTGCACTCAGAGGTGTTTGTTTCTGAACTCTTCATATAATAAATGATAGATATTTAAGTATGGGTAAATACAATAGAGCAAACATAAAACTGGGGAGTATACAGCTACAGAAACTAAAAATAACGTATGTGAAATGACACTGCTTGTGCTTGATCATTGTATAAATAACTTATTAAAATTAATTGTTATTAAAGTTACAAACAGGACAATTTCTTGCACCTTAATGCTTTAAAATCAAGGCCTTAAAGGGGTAGTTCACCCAAAAATGAAAAATACCTCATTATTTATTCCTTTCATGTGGTTTTTAAATGAGTTTCTTTCTTCTCTTGAACACACACAAGGAGATATTTTGAAAAATGTTTGTTGCTGTCACCCATCGACTTCCACAGTAGGACAGAAAAATACTATGGAAGTCGATGGGTGCCAGCAAGCAGCATTCTTTAAAACATCTTTGTCTTCAACAGAAGAAAGACATTCAAAGTCATTTTGAACAAGTGAAGGGTGAGTAAATGATGGCAGAATTGTCATTTTTGGGTGAACTATCCCTTTAAAGTCTACAAAAAATTACACTCTTTATTTTGCTAGCTCATATTGTTATTCTTAAGGTGAATAATCAATCCTTGCAAGTTAATCCACTGGGAAAAAAAAAAACGTTTGTTTTGGTAATCTTCAACCAAAGTCTGACCATTGGCTTCTGCCATTGTAGTGGTGGTCATTCTGTTGACATCAAACTGAAGGTTTCCATAGCAGCTGTATATTAATATCCTTAGCCATGCCCCTCCTACTGTTAGTTTTCTACGAGAGAATGATGCACAAAAGCCCGGCCCCCTACTCAATATTCCGTTTCAATTGGAAGTACATCAACATTCTGAAATAGTCTCAGCAACTTCATGAGGACTTTAAAAACACATGCAAATGATAAGCTTTCACTCTATTATGTGTTTGTAGGCTATAAAATCCCTGTGCTGGAGAATCTGGGTGCCACTCTGGATCAGTTTGATACCATCGATCTGTCAGATAATGAGGTCAGAAAACTGGATGGGTTTCCGCTGCTGAAGAGACTCAAAACGCTGCTGGTGAACAACAACAGAATCTGGTGAGAGAAGCAGACTGACGTGTTCATGTCTTGTCTGATCAAAAACCATACCATGCTACTCTGCAATGAGTATTTCTTGTGAATACACATTAAAGAGATACGTTAGCTTTCTCTATTTGAATTTGCTCACTGTTAATTCACCTTTACACTGTGAACTAGCTACACACGATGCGGCGCCATGACGTGATAACAGCTATATTTTTCATGTTAAAAGGAGCTTTTTTCCAAACCATCTGTGATGATGCGATGCACAACTTTTATTTTAGAAAATAATAGAGTAATATTCATTCATTCATTTTCCTTTGGCTTAGTCCGTTATTTATCAGGAGTCGCCACAACGAAATGAACCGCCAACTATTCCAGCATATGTTTTACACAGCGGATGCCCTTCCAGCTGCAACCCAGTGCTGGGAAACACCCATTCACACACATACACTGGACAATTTAGTTTATTCAATTTACCTATAGTGCATGTGTTTGGACTGTGGGGGAAACTGGAGCACCCGGAGGAAACCCACGCCAACACTGGGAGAACATGCAAACTCCACACAGATGCCAACTGGCCCAGCCGGGACTCGAACCAGCGACCTTCTTGCTGTGAGGCAACAGTGCTAACCACTGAGCCACCGTGCCACCTTAAAGAGTGATAATAGTTATAAATAATAATAGTTATTAAAATAATAAAAAATAATACTTAAAGAGCCCCTGTTCTGCATTAAAAATGCCATATTTTGGTTTTGGGGGTTTTTGCATGCTGATTTGCTTGCAAGGTCAAAAAACACTTTCAGTGTATGTGTGAGCCCAATGCAGGAGTGCATTAAAGCAATGCAGTTTAACACGAGCATATTGCTCTATTCTTAACCATGACACACATTCAGTATTAATCCACACAGTGGCAAAAGCTGAACTATTTTAAACTCGACCGCCGCACGTGTGTAGGATCAGCTGACGGTGGCCATAGCAATGACAAACGGCAGTGGATCGCGAGCTCACAAACGCATTTAAATCCGTTTTAATTGCACTTAAGTTACTTACACTTGTGAAATGGAGAAAGAAACTGATCCGGTTGGAAGAGGTGTAATAGAGCGTATTTCGGTTCGGCTCCGAAACTGAAGACGCGACGTCACTTTTAAGGGACTGTTTCATGTGGATTTATTAATTATTCTTACTTTTCAATGAATGCGAACTGTCATAGTTTATTAAATATACAAACCCCTCGCTGCATGTCAGCTGGACCTTCAGCAAGCCTCCTAATACCTGCAGCACGAGTGCTTTTATGACAATTTATGAACGTCAAAAGTTGTGGATCTGTTCAGCAAAATATTTGAATGCGTGTCACTGCATATCAAATAATACAAAACAATATAACTAAAGCAATGTCCACTGTGCTGAGCGAGAGCGCTTTTCTCTTAAACTGAACAGCGCATCATCGATAACGTAAGCGTGCTCCGGCTCGGATGCAATGTAAGTGCAGGCCTTCGGGGGAGAGGGGAGGGGGACAACCGCGCTTCAGCATGGTTCAAGGCAACCATGCCTAGTGAGAGTATGCTCTAACTTTCCCTCACACTTCACAGCATCTTCGCGACATGATTTAACCGGGATCTGCTACAGTGTTTGTATTCTTTTTCTTCCTACAGTGTTTGTGGGCAGGGGTTTCAATTTTCCCGGGTCTGCGTGCGCAACAAATAGGCTGGGCTTGACTTCCGTATTGACGTCAGGCCGACATGGCTGAAGATTCGTTACCACGACGATTCATTTGAATCACTCTGAGTCGACTCTTTTATAGATGAATCAATAGTTTTAAACACGGTGCACTTTCAGATTTAAGCCGTAGCTGGATATTTCACTTCACTTAGACCTGTTACACACTGCATGGAAGGTCATTTTCAAAAACCCATAATAGGGGCTCTTTAATAAAATAATAATAGAAAATAGTTTCTATTTCTGCAACGTCACAGCAAAACAACAACATAAACTACTGTGACAATGATCACCTCCGGTACAGATTATATGTTGGTTGCCTTTATCAGTCGCACTATTTTTTTCCATTTTCTGAAAGTCTTGATAAGACTATTGCAGAGTTATTTTTTATTATTTAAAGAAGAAGTAATGCAAAATAAATGATTCCTTGTACTCTCCCATTCCCTGCGCTCTAAGTTTACCTAACTATGATGACTTCTACAGAAACCTGGCAATGTGAAACGGTTCCATTGCACTTGAGTTTGTCATCTTCAACATCTTGCATGAATTAAAGCTTGACTGGTTTATTTCAGCCGAATTGGAGAGAACTTGGAGCAGGCTTTACCAGACCTGAGGGAGCTGATTCTCACAAGCAACAACATTCAAGAGTTGGTGAGTTCAGCTGAAGATTATTCAGTATAAGCCTTTTTTATTTACAACCCCGATTTAGAAAAAGTTGGGACAGTAGGGAAAACGCAGTGATTTCCAAATTTACTTTGACTTGTATTTCATTGCAGACAATATTAACACAAAATATTTTGTCTGGTCGACTTCATTTCATTTGTAAATATACATCCTTTCCTGTCATTCAGACCTGCAACACATTCCAAAAAAAGTTGACAGGAGCAGTTTAGGGCTGGTAATCTGGTAAACTGGTTAAATAATGATGTGATTTGAAACAGGTGATTTCAACAAATGATTGTAATTATGATTTGGTACAAAATCAGCATCCAAGAAGGGTCTAGTCCTTTAGGAGCATAGATAGGCCGAGGATCGCCAGTTTGCCAACAAATACATGAGAAAATTATTGAAATGTTTAAAAACAATGATCCTCAAAGAAAGATAGGAAGACATTTGGATATTTCACCTTCAACAGTGCATAACATCATTAAAAGATTCAAGGAATCTGGAGGAGTTTCAGTGGGTAAAGGACGGGCGCAAGCCTAAGCTGAACAACCGTGACCTCCGATCCCTCAGGCAGTACCACATCAAGAATCCTCATTCATCTATAAGCCATATCACCACAATACTAATAATGTGTACTGTGGTCACATGAATCAGTATTTTAGGTATTTTGTTTGGGTGAAATTGATGCCGTGTGCTCCGGACCAAAGAAGAAAAGGATCATCCAGCCTGTTACCAGCAACAAGTCCAAAAGCCAGGGTCTGTCATGGTATGGGGTTGTATCAGTGCCCTTCGCAAAGGTAACTTGCACTTCTGTGGTGGCACCATTAACGGTGAAAAGCACATAGAGATTTTGAAGTGAAGTGAAGTGAAGTGAAGTGTAGTGTGGCCAAGTATGGTGTCCCATACTTGGAATTTGTGCTCTGCATTTAACCCATCCAAGTGCACACACACAGTTAGTGAACACACACATACCGTGAACACACACCCGGAGCAGTGGAGCACAATATGCTGCCTTCTTTTCCAGGGACGCCCATGCATATTTACAACAAGACCATGCAAAACCACATTCTGCACACATTACAAAGTCCAGGCTGTGGAGGAAGAGGATACAGGTACTTGACTGGCCTACCTGCTGTCCCGACTTGTCTCCAATAGGGAATGTGTGCCGCATTTTGAAGCGCAAAATGCCACAACAAAGACCCCGTACTGTTGCCCACCTTAAGACCTTGCAGGAAGAATGGGACAAAATACACCTGAAACACTTCATCACTTGGTGTCTTCAGTCCCTTAACGCCTTTTAAGTGTTGTCAAAAGAAATGGCAACATTACAAAGTGGTAAATACGTTGCAAGAACCAAAATTGGAATGTGTTTATTAAAAAAATAAAACTATAAAATAATAATAACAAAATAATGTTTGTTGTATTGTCTGCAATGAAATACCAAGTAAATTTGGAAATCACTAGTCTTTTTATTTGCATTTTCCATACTGTCCCAACTTTTTCTGATTTGGGATTGTAAATCAGTATTTAGTCTTTGAGTTTGAATAAGATTTCATTTGAATTGTGGTTAAATAGTTGTTTTTCTGTGCTCAACAGGGTGATTTGGATCCTCTTGCAACAGTGAAATCTTTGAGTCTGCTCAGGTACCTGTTGAGTTGCACTAATATGATTTTCCTTTAATGTTTTAAGTTCAGATCACTAATAATTAACTGTCATTAATGACGCACCGTGTATTGATGGCCATATCTGTGTTGGCTGCTAAAATCTTATTTTAATGTTATTGTTATCAGCTCAATGAAGAACTCAATTATCGGTTGGTGGTAAATGATCAATTAATTTAATTCTTTTGGTGTCGTTTTTGAAATCAGTCTCAGAATATTTTTATATTACGATTAGTTTTTATGGGTCTATATTTTGGTTATCAGCTTATTGATATTGGACAAAACTGAAGGAAATATACATATCAGTACATCTTTCATAGTCATATATTTTTGAAACGCCATAGTAATGTTTTAAGTCAATGTTTTTGTTTCTTTTTTTTCTTTTTTTTTCAGTGTGGATCAATTAGCTATTGTAGACTTTCTATCAAAATTAAAATAGTTTTATTATATTTTTTTATTTACTTTATTATGTTTATTTACTTTATTGCTTTATTATATTCTATATTATTATTATTATTGATGTCTTTTTATTACTATGAATCTATGTATTATAGAAATGTGTTATTAATGTGTTCTTAAATTTTATTTTTTCTGTTCTGTAGTCTCCTCAGGAATCCAGTCACCAACAAAAAACATTACAGATTATATGTCATCAATAAAATTCCACAGATCCGAGTTCTGGACTTCCAGAAGGTCAAACTGAAGGTATGATAAAACCTTAAAACCAGTACATTTCATTCAAAAGGTTTTGGGTCAATCGGATGTTTTTAAAGAGATCAATATTGTTATTTAGCAAAGCTGAATTAAATCAGGGTGTCCGCGGGGTCTTAAAAAGTATTAAAAGTTGATAAAGCTATTATGAGAAAATTAAGGCCCTTAAAAGGTATTAAAAAGTCTTAATCGTGTTTTTACGAGGTCTTAAATTTTGTTCAAGCGTTGTCCAAAGTGTTTGACTCCAAAAAAAGCATAAGTATATTTATTTTACTCCTAATATTAACAACGGCGTGCCCGATCCACGCAATTGTTTCGGGCCGGGGCGCGTCCGGCCAAGCTCCTCCATCCGGGTGATGTCACGTAATTTGCGAGAGAAAAAACGCGTGATGTGACGCTCTCCACATGTAGCGAAACCATAGATCAAAACTGATGGCAAAATGGGAAAATGTAAGTTTGCGTACTCCTGGTTGGAGAAAGACGAGTTTAAACAGTGGCTGAAGACTGTCGCTAAAAACAACCGCGAGGCCTACTGTAAATTACTGTATTGTACTGTATTGTAAAAAGAAAATTAGCATATCGTCGATGGGCATAAACGTTGTAAAGTCCCACATGCAGGGCACAAGGCTGCTGTTGGCCGCCGAGAACAGCTGCAGCCGTCCATCGCCAGTTATTATGCACCACCAGCCACACCATTACCCAACACGACAGCTGTCAAAAACTTGTCCAAACAACTACGACAGCAACTAACTGTTTAATAACAACTGTTTATTAAGTTAAAGGTTTGATACTGATTAGAACTTGAAGTGGTGATGAGGTCTTAAAATATTCTGAGAAGGTCTTTAAAAAGTCTTAAAAAGGTATTGAAATTACCTTCAGGATTCCTGCATATACTCAACTTTATAAACTTTTCATATAAATTGAACAAAAATAACATTTATAGTATTACAAGAGTTAGTTTTGTCGTTGTTGCTGAAATGTTGAACAAAATCTATTGCTGTTTCCACAAATGTATAAAACAATCATTAATTATTAAAATAGTTTCTGGAGCAGCAAATCAGCATATTACAACGACTTCTGAAACTTTCAGACTACTTTAAGTTGTAATAGTTCACATTGAGTTTTTACAAGTTTATTTGATTAAAACATGCAACATTTAAACATTTCCAGCCCCAGAGATTTGAATTGTAGTGTATATTATAGCCAAATTATAAAATTATAGATTTATAATATTATAAAAATTAGAGGTGTGAACCTACACTGGTCTCACGGTTTGGTTCCGTTACGATTATCATGCCATCGATTCGGTTCAATTCGATATCTCGGGGCATCACGGTGCATTGATGATGCTTTCCATACACAATTATATTTTTTATTCCCAAGAAAAAATTTGTATTACAAATAATATATAAATATGAATATATTTATAGATTTTAATACAATTTTGTCCTTTAATACAAGCAGTAAGATATGACCTTTGATTTTACCTGCTCAAAGAAAACACTCTTTTTGAATGTTTTAAACCAAACTCAAATACATGCACAGAAGACAACATGAGCATTTATAGCAAATAAACTAATGTAAATATTATAATATTATCCCGCTTGCTTTTTTTTAATGATTGGTCATTGTCTTCACCCACTCAACAGAAAGGGCTGCGATTGGCTTTAAAAATGAAAGCGCTGTTCACCGATGAGTGACGCGGGAAGAACAGCCATGGTATTAGTCTATATGTGCATAATACGCGGCTATCACAGGTAATCTGTACGCAGTGGAGAAAACTCGCTCCACAGGCACGCTCGTGTCTGGATCCACAAGTATTGCTTTAACAGCCGAGAGGAGAGGAAAAGTTACCTCACAAACACGCCAGCGGGTCAAATGTACAAAGTGTAAGAGAGAGAGAGGCAGAGATGGAGTTTTACAGCATTTCTCCCTAGTAGTGAAATAGCAGCTCATGGTGTACCTTCTTCAGTGTCAGTGAAAGACTGTCCAGCAAACACACAAGCAGTGAATTGTGCACAATTATCTGCTTTTTAAGTAGTTGGAGCATTTTGTTTACTCGCCCTCGCCTCCTTCGCCATAGTATTCTACCACGACAAAGCGCATATGAGATAAATGACGTCAGTACGTAATAACCGGTTATGATCTATTACTGAACCGATATCGAATTGTCCGCATCTGCATCGCGGTGCATCGAAGAAACAATTAATTTTGACACCCCTAATAAAAATTATAATATATAAAAAAAAATTTATATATATATATATATGTGTATAAAATAAATTATAGCTAAAATCATAGTAAAAGGTACTGTTATTCTTGTTAAATGTGATCTGGGATGCCAATACACCTTCATTTTTTGGGGGTTTGTGTTAAACTGTCATGTTATTTATTGAGAATTATGTTGTATACAAATTGTACAGCATTATTGTTTTTGACATTTTTGTATTTATTTAGTATTCCTTTCTGGTTTTGATTTGTTAAATTAGACCAATTGATAAAATACATGCTGCTTTTTAAATTCTATTTAGAAGATTCAATTCTCATATTTTGTTTACTCATCACTTGATTTATCAGTCTGGGCTCTGTTCTTCATATGCAGTTTAGTACATCCGTTGTTGTATAAATGAATCGATATGAAATCGCAAATGTGATTGAGCAAAATCTGCGATTGTCATGCACATCTTGTCAGGAAAGCGTGGTTGTGAGATCAATAGTAAATCGAAAGCCAGAGGGTGCTATATTACATGTATAGCCAAATACACTGAAGACGAATCTTCATAGCGGTTGCTGAATAAACAGGAGATTTAACTTTCATTGATTCAGAGTGACTGATAAACTGCTGAAGTTATGAAGTAAGTTTGGTGTGGGAAAAAAAAAAGTACAACATAGTTTGAGAAGCTTTGCAGACATCTGTCATATCACAGAATAATTATCTCGATGTTATTAAGGTCTGATTAACTTGAGTGAGCTACGACTCTGTATAGTAAATGCTGCTCCATTTGAAAGCACTTGTTGGAGGTTTACTAGAACTGTTTTTGTGCTGAAAAATGCACCCCTGGCCAGGGTGTGCGTGGGGTCTTAAAGTCTTAAAATGTCTTAAATTTCAAAAACTAAATTTTAGGCCATAAAAAGCCTCAAATTCACTGAAATATTGTGTTGAAGGTCATAAATCATTTCAACACTCCATTTTTTAAAGTCTATGTATACAACTAGAGTTTGCTTGTTTTGACACATTATTTAAAATGTGTGGCTAAGAAATTATAGATTTTTTTTGGCGGGGACAATTACTCTTATTAGGGTTTAGCCCTGTATAAGTCTGAAATGTTATTCATATGGTCTTCAAAAGTCTTAAATTTGACCTGCAGACAGCCTGCTGACTTATTATACACTCCTTCGCTGAATTTACTACTTGATGGCCTAATTCCAGTCACACCTCCTCATCCCAACCCTACCAATATACTGGCAAATGAAGGATAGCATAATCTTGCAGGGGTGTATTTTACAGCAGCTTTACTTACAAAATGTGCATGGAAATAATCATCGATTAATTCTGCTGCAATTTACGCTTTTTTCTATTAACATTGTTTTGAAATTTAGATAACTGGGTTGAGTTGATCATTGAGTAACGCTTATGTGAAGAACAGGGTTGCGGTCCATTTAATGGTGTGTTGTGAATGTTTTGCTTTAACTCTGTGCTGTATCACCAGGAACGTCAGGAGGCGGAAAAAATGTTCAAAGGCAAACGTGGTGCTCAGCTTGCAAAGGATATTGCCAAGCAATCCAAAACGTAAGATGAAACTCCTTGATCAAGCTCAGCTCTCCCGAATCACTGGACTGTGGAAGTTACAAACATCTCGGAGAACCAAAACAGACTCTGAATTGGATGTTAAAGAAAATAGTTCACCCGAAAATGAAAATTACCCCATAATTTACTCAAGCCTTCCACGTGTATATGACTTTTTTTTTTCTGTCAGACAAACACAGTCGGGGTTGTTTTCAGTTTTATCCTTCATGCTGTATAATGGCTTTTATTTTGAAGCTTCCAAACGTGTATAAATCTGTAGTCAAACTAATACACCAACAGGGTGTTAACGCATCTTATGAAGCAGATCGATGTGTTTTATAACAAAAAAATTTTTTATTTAACTTATGAACTCAAGTCAATTGACGTATACGATGTTTGGTGAACAATACATTCGTCGCAGAAGTTCTGGGTATAGATGTGTCTCGAGAACTGCTTAGCACTAGGCTTGGGTAGCACTTTGTGTTTTTGTTTAGTTTTTTTCGGTACTGGTGCCAAATGATACTTTTAAAATGGTACCTGAACCGATACTTGAAAAAAAAAAAAAAGTTGTAGGAATGACCTCCCGCCCTAGTCATAATTCTCTGTTCATATAGCCATATATGCCTATTACGTAACCATAATACACCGTGATATAGCTTGGCTCGTTTGTTTGTTGGATCGTATTGTTTTCTCACTACAATCGTTCCGCTCCAGAGTTCGTTTCAACCGAGCCGAGACCACCTCATTCAGTCGATATCAGACCGATTGTTTTGGCGCAGATCAGTGCGCGATTGGTGGTTTCACATATGCCAAACGAACCAAGCTTAGGGGGCAAATGCGGCAGGTTCCCAAACAAACGTCTAGTGTGAAAGCACCCTAAGGCTATCAAAAATATTTTACAATTTGAATCATTAGCACACTGTTTATTTACCACAGAAGACAACGACTATAAATGACTATAAAAAACTATAAAAACAACGTCAATAAAATGAGTTGGCTTGGCATTATACAGTATTTTACCCTTATAATGCCGCATCTTATGTCATGCATCATATGTTGAGTCCAAAATCAGCCAAAAAGTTGTCCAAAACTTGGCAGAAGTCTGTAATTTGAGTTTATAACTAGAAATTAGAAACTTTTCTGTCAATTTAGAAATATTTCTGTTACGTAATCACATTAATCTGCCACAAAAGAGAATCATTAACCCCCTGGCAGCATATGGGTTAGGTTTGCAATGTATTTATTGACTTTTGGAAGCTTAAAAAACATTTATAAAGCATGGAAGAGGCAGGTTAAAATGTAAAACTACTGTGTTTGTCTGACAGAAAACAGTTATATACACTGAGGGTGAGTAAATCATGGGGTGAATTAAAATTTTTACGTGAACTATTCCTTTAAACTATATTTTTTTGTGTTAAACTTCGGCAGTGTTTTCTCAGGAGAGCTGGCTCAAGGCTTTTCTGTCTTGTATCAGTTTATTGACATTGATGAGATACTCCAGTTACTACACTCTGATTATGGAAACAGTGGTTGAGAGGCTGCAGAAGCATTGTAAATGTGAATATAGTGTAAACGCTACAGTACTGTTTCCCTCAGGTTCACTCCCGGAGCAGGACTGCAGACGGAGAAGAAAACGGGCCCGTCTGCTGCCGATGTTGAAGCCATCAAGGTAGAGAAAAATGTTGTTTAAAGCATTTTTGTTTATTATAATATAATAAACATAATTATAAGCATTAACATATTATTTATTAACATATCTATTGTATTATCATATTATTTATTATGTTATTTATAAAAACATTATTTATTGTAATAATAAAATGGCATGTTATGCATAGGAAATCAATATTTGGTGGAATGATCCTGATATTTAATCCCAACAAATGAAAACATTTCTAGTCTTGACCAGCTGCTGTTTTTTGTGGGGAAAAAATCCTAAATTGACTATATTTGAAATCTATCTGTCTATCATTTTTTCTTTTATGCTACACATTTAATTATTAAAAGATCGGGATCTCAATTCAAACACCCGCTCAACCTAAGTTATAAATGATTGTGATTTGCATATTTTTATAAATCATTCGATGCACTGCATTCAAATCTGCGTTGGACAAAGAGATTTGGTCTTTTTTTAGTCTTTTAATTGTTCAGACAGTATCATTTCTGAGTTCTGAACAATCAAACAATGCAGATAACAGTTTATAGTTCAGATATAAACACTGATGTTTATGGTAAAGATTAAAATCACAGCTTAGTGCAACTTGACGCTCAAAATGAAAGTTGTAGCAATTACATTGTTTAACCAATAGGTGGCGACAACCAGCCATCAAAAATGTGTCACTGAATATTTCTTCATAATAGAGTAGAATAGAATGCCTAGTAATGAATCATGAAGTTTGTATGATATAATGCATCTCAATGTTGTTTGCATGTAGAATGGTATCGCTAATGCTATATCACTGGCTGAAGCGATACTCATAATTTCAGAAACCAGAAAAAAATAAAACATTTAGAAATCGGTGTTGGAATTGGCCAATTTGTGCTTTCTTACAATAAGTATTTAGTAAATAGTTAAAATGTTCCCAATATTACTGGCTAAAACGAGAAAAGGTGACAGTGAGGTTTTGTCTTATTAGGTGGCTTAAAATGTATGCAAAGAGTCTTAAAAAGATCTTTAGAGGTATTGAATTTAACTCCATGATTCCTGCACGTACCCCTGTTATATGATATAATGCGTCTCAATGTTGTTTGCATGTAGAATGCTATCGCTAATGCTACGTCACTGGCTGAAGTGGAGAGGCTGAAGGGACTCCTGCAGGCCGGACAGATCCCAGGACGAGACCTCAGATCAGGTAGCTTTTAATTGCACACTTATGCATAAATATTTGATTCAGTAATGCACCAGTGATTGGAAAAATGCTTGGAAATTTAGTGTAAATCTCATTTAATGTCAAACGTATTATTATGCCCCTTTTTACAAGATGTTAAATAAGTCTCTGATGTCCCTAGAGTGTGTATGTGAAGTTTCAGCTCAAAATATCACACGTATAATGTTTATAACTCTTTGAAACCGACCCTTTTAGGCTTAGATCCAAATTGTGGCGTTTTGGTGACTGTCGCTTTAAATTCAAATGAGATTGTGCTCTCTTCAAAAGAGGGCGGAGCTATCAATGTCTGTCAGCATAGTGGCGGATTCAAAAGTCTAATGGCAGATGGCTGCTTCTCACTCAGGGATGTATATGCTAATGAGGGAGAGATGGTCACTAGTGGGTGGGGCTTTGTGATTATAAAAAATGAAGTTAATACATTTTTACCATTAGAAGCTGGTTATATTCACACGCTGTTGCCACACAACTATGTTTAAACCCCTTATAAAAGTTTAAAAAGGGGTCTAAATGATCATGCTTTTATTTTTTTCTTC
>CAIGQV010000818.1:31826907-31845924 GCA_903798115.1 Danio jaintianensis | reverse complement strand
TGTGTGTGTGTGTGTGTGTGTGTGTGTATATATATATATATAATAACAAATGTAGCTCTAGAAAACTTTAGGCAGAACTGGGGCTTTAGTGCATCAGAGAAGTGTCTACATACCTTTTATTAATAAGAAAAAAAATAATATAATTGAGCATGAAAATTGACAACATGGCTGAGGAGGCTATTTATTTCTTTTTTTAAATATATTTTATATATATATATTTTTTTATAATTAAATTAATTAAATATAATATTTTTATAATATTCCAGAGTGTTGTGTCTAAAAGTTTAAAGAGATTAAACTTTTACACGCAGTGCTGCTCGATGTCAATAGAAGTCATAGAGTGGCTGGTATCAGTGGACCAATAAGAAGAGCTCGGAGGCAGTGCAAGCTTTTGTTTACAGTTTCACATTTCATGAAAACTGTTCAATTTGACAACATGGCTGAGGAGGCTGTTTATTTATTTTTATATATATATATATTTATTTATATATTTGTATTTGGCTGTGAATAAGTTACGATGTTTACTTCTGTAAAGTTTTAAAGGCACAGTTCCCTCCAAAAAACCTGTTTGAGTTACTTCTGTTGAACATAAGAATGTTGGATAAAACAGAACGTGTATTCTTTTCCATTGTTTTTCTATGTAAACATGCACTTGACGATTATCATTACACATCGTGTCTTTTGGAGAGGCTTGCACATGAGTGCTGTGTATTTAAGCCATCTTAAATTTACACACAGTGCTGCTCAATGTCAGTTTCAAATCAGTCGACCAATAGGAAAAACTCTGAGGCGGGGCACGTTTTTATTTACAGTTGCATGTTGACATGAAAACCGTTTACGTGACTGAAGAGGCTATTTATTTATTTATTAACATTGCTCAGCGCTGTCTCGCTTTTTTAGATGTATAGTTCCGTTTTAACGGACCATTGAGTGTGAATTTAGTTACGGTTTACTTCTATAAAGTTTTAAAGGGACAGTTCCCCCAAAAATGGTAAATTCCATCATGATTTGCTCATCCTCCTTGTTCCAAACCTGTTTGAATTTCTTCTGTTGAACACAAGAATGTTGGATAAAAACAGAAGGTGTATTCCAATGTGCTACTTTTCCATTGTTTTTTTTTATGTAAACATGCACTTGATGAATATGTGTGACAATTATCCTAACATCTCACGTCTTTTGTGGCAGCTCGCACATGAGTGCCGCATTTATTAGTTGTCAATTTTCTCTTCTTTTAATTCTAAAAGAGTTAAAACTTTTACACGCAGTGCTGTTCAATGTCAGTTTTAAATCAGTGGACCAATCAGAAGAACTCTGAGGCGGGGCAAGATTTTTTGTTTACAGTTACACGTTAGCATGAAAGCTGTTCACATGGCTGAGGAGGCTATGAATCTGGCTGTGAACTATTAATGTTGTACACTTCTGTAAAGTTTTAAAGGGAGTGTTCCCCCAAAAATGGTATTTCTGTGATGATTTGCTCATCCTGCTTGTTTCAAACCTGTTTCTGAGTTTCTTCTTTTTCTATTGGAAAAAGCTATTGACTTCCATGGTATTTTGTTTTGCTCCCCCCCCCAACATTTGTCAGAATATCTTGTTTTATCTCAAATATCTTGAGGAAAGAAATTCATGTAAGTTAAGAACCACTTCAGTGATTAAAATGGTGAGGGAATTTTTTTGGGGGAGATTTTTGTGTGAACTGTCTCTTTAATTTGATATGGTATCTTGTTCAAACAATGTAAAAGCCTTCACAGTCTTTCTCTTGTTTTTTTTTGATGATACGTTTGCCAAATACCATTTTTAACACTTACCAGTAAAATAATTGTATGTTATTTTGTTGGTGACTGTTTACTAAAGTGATTCACAGCAAGGACTTGATCAGGGTTATGCTTAATCATTTATTTCGACTGTCTAAAGCTTTTTACACCGCATACGTGTCCTATACACACTTGGTTTCCTCATAGATATCATATTTACTAAGACAATGTTGGTTCTGTTAAGTCATAGTAATTGAAAACAGAATCTTCCTCTCAATTTGAAATGGCACATACAGATTTACCGCACTATTATTGTAGGAATCGTGTTTGCATGGTCCTTGTGTTAATGCTGTTGTGGTTACCATGGTAATTTGTGCAGGGATGGAGAAGTTGTGCTGATGCAAGCATTTATGTCATGCGTTTAATCAGCAGTATTTCCTTGGAAGAACGGTTTCTCGAGGTGAATTGCCAGGGTTTAGCCTTGGTGGAAAAAGCCAGAGCATCACAGGAGTGTTTATGATGGACACTTCTGAGTTTCCTACAATTAAGTGCTTACAGTTCAGTACAGGAGCTGTTTAAAGGGCTCCGATTTTGGCCTTTTATTTATTCATTTTCCTTCGGCTTAGTCTCTGATTTATCACAGTCGCCACAGTGGAATGAACCACCAACTATTCTAGCATACGTTTTATGCAGCGGATGGCCTTCCAGCCACAACCCAGTGCTGGGAAACACCCATACGCACACTCATACATTGTGGGCAATTTTGTTTACCCAATTCACCTATAGCGCACCGGAGCACCCGGTGGAAACCCACGGCAGCACGGGGAGAACATGCAAACTCCACACAGAAATGCCAACTGACCCAGCCGGGACTCGAACCTGCAACTTTCTTGCTGTGAGGCGATAGTGCGATACCACTGAGCCACCGTGCCACGATTTTGGCTTTTTAACAAGATGTAAAAAGTGTTTTGTGTCTCTAGAGTGTGTTTGAGAAGGTTCAGCTTAAAATACCCATCAGATCATTTATTATACCCTGTTTAAAATGTCTTGGGTGAGAGGGAATTGTAGCTGTACCTTTAAATGTAAATGAGCTGGTTTGCCCCGCCCACTCACATTTTGTTTCATAGACTAATAACCAGGGTCTGATGTCAGGATAAACACAGCAAAATGACAGAGGTCAACTCGGGCCATGTCCACACATACACAGGTATTTTTATAAACTGAGTTTTACTTGATTTTCATTCATTCATTAATTTTCCTTTGGCTTAGTCCCTTATATATCAGGGGTCGCCACAGCAGAATGATCCGCCAACTATTCCAGCAAATGTTTTACACAGTGGATGCCCTTCCAGCAGCAACCCAGTACTGGGAAACACCCATACATTCTCGCATTCACACACACTCACACATTACGGCCAATTTTGTTTACCCAGTTCACCTATAGCGCATGTCTTTGGACTGTGGGGGAAACTGGAGCACCCGGTGGAAACCCACGGCAACAAGGGGAGAACATGCGAACCAGCGACCTTCCTGCTGTGAGGTGACAGTGCCAACCACTGAGCCACCGTGCCGCCTGTTTTATTCGATTTTGTATTTAAGAAAAATCTCTGTTCACATGAAAACGCACTGTGAACGGCACGTGGAAATAGGACTGCACAATATATCATTTCAGCATCGATATCGCAATGTGTGTGTCCTCAATAGTCACATCGCAGGATATGCAATGTTGAGTAGGGATTGTATTTGATCAGCAATAGAGAATACATGAGATTTGTGGAGTCATTGCAAAGTATAACCATAACAGAGTGAAATGTAATCATTTGCATGTGTTTTAAAGGCATTTCAAGAGAGTGTAAACATTTGTAACTTTAATGAAGAATAAATCTACTGAATTATTAATACAATGACAACTCTATAGTGTTATTTTACACTTCATTATTCAATTTCTATACCTGAATACTGTTTGACTATCCGGTAGACCATAAAGCACTGTTTATTTGACATTTTTCTTTGCTCTATTGTTATTATTCTTGCTTGCAATTTGTCTTATTTTTATACATGATTCACGCTCTCGATCTGAATGAATTATTTTTTTTGAATAGTTAAAATAGATGTCTGATGAAATTGTATTCATGTCGCAATATATATCGCAGAAAAACAAAAATATTGCAAAGTCAAAATTTTTTTTTAGTATCGTGCAGCCCTACGTGGAACCAACAGGCGGATATAATGATACTTTTATGCTGGGTTCACACTAGTGTTGTCACGATACTGGAATTCGATACCAATCAGTACTGAAATTTTAAAAACGTCCATTTCCCGCGAAAGGTCATCAGTTTACTGAACTCACGGCTTTAAAACGCTCCAGTGTCCCTGTATCTGTGGTTACACTCAGTAAACAGCGGTGAGTTCGGTGAACTGATGACCTTCACGGCCAATCACAGTCATTTCTGTTGAGCACGTGAACACAACGGCAAATCAGCGCTGTTTAAGAACGCGCTCAAATGTTAGCAGCAAATGGACATTTTTAAAATCGAATTCCAATTTTTGTGAGTAAATTGCATACGCAAGTCAATGAAAATGTGAGAACAGAGGCGGATTACCGTCCTGAAGTGCAAACGACGTGGAATATGTGATGTGTTTGCTGTGAACATGCAGAATTTTCCTCATGTTGTGTTGTTGTTGTTTGTTTATTTATATAGCGCTTTTACAATGTAGATTGTGTCAAAGCCACTTAACATAGAAGTTCTAGTAAAGTCCGGATTTCAGAGTTAAAGTTCAGTTCGGTGTGGTTTCCTCATTTGCGACTTCTGCGTTTGGTGTGAAACCAGCCATGTTGGCCAATCAGAAAGGAGAAAACCGTACACACACTGACATCATGAGGCGAAAACTCTGGTTGTAGTGTCCACAGACCACACTGTACCCGGAGTTTTGGAAAATCTTCACCCTGGCTGGAGTTTTCCAAAAGATTCGGTTTCAGTCACCTGACACTCCATTTTTATGTGGACAAATAGTGAAACCGTGTAGTAAAAAAGTGTTTTGAAAATACCTGTGTTCGCCTCATGATGTTAGCGTGCACGTTTTTCTCTTTTCTGATTGGCCAACATGGCTGGATGTTGTTGTTTTTTGCACGTTTGCAGCAAACGTGTCGCGTATTCCGCATTGTTCGACGGCTAGATGGAATTCCTCTGTTCTCATGTTTGCAGTGACTTGTATGCAATTTACTCGCGAAAATACTTAATACTTATAAAAGAAATACTTAACTCTGTTTATAAAAATGTACATGTGGACATGTCCTAAGATGAATGAGCCACACACAAATGCCATTACAACATTCGCTGTGTGTACACACACAAACGTTGCACTGTTTTACTCATCTACTTGTGGTAAAATGTGACAAGATGTCCACCAAACTGGTAAAAATACTGCTGTATAGAGATCCATTATAGCTAAGTTGCTGTACAAAATAAACCTGATTTAACGTCTATAAAGCAGAACTCCTGTTGTGTGATTGAAGCATCCTCGTTTATTGTTGTGTTCACTATATAGATGTGCTGATTATGAAGTTATGAATTATGTATCTCAAAGTATAGTTCAAAATGCTGTGAAAAACAGTGTAGCACTTACTGCTTCTTGATGTGCAGTTTGATCCCAGTGAGTTGAACAGAACTTTTAATCCCAGTTTCTTTGCAAATCCTGTTCTGTGGACATGACTATATGCGTTACTATGGAGACATGTTAATACACGCCTGTCAATCAATATCAGCGGGCGGTGAAAATCCACACCGCTACATCTCATTTTAGTGGGCCTCAAAATTGCTGTGATTTTGGATATTTTAATGTCAGGAAATAAATAAAAAAAGAGACTTTGTGTTTAAATCACTCCACTATGACTGTGGACACACTATAAATACACACAGTTCTGCCCAAACAGCTTCCAAATGTTAATTTTGCGTCATAGGTGCCATTGTGTGGCTTGCAAGACTGCATTTCTCTTTTAATGAGTTGCATTATTTGTTTTGTGTGCATAAGCACAAGTTACTTAATGCATTTTTCATGCAGCAAGCTCTTGGCTCTTTGTCCTGTTTTGAGCTGTGAATGTCACTCTGACACAGTGTCTTGATTGCAGAAGTGTGCAAGAGGTTAGCACTCGTATATCTTTGGATTCCCCCTTTTTTTCTGGAGAGAACAGGAAGTAGGGTTTTGGTAAAATTAGATGCTGGCAAGAAGAGTGGATATTATCTGAGTGAAAACACTGCAGCCTTTCCACGTGCTGACAAGCGGGACTCTGAAGTGCATTTCAGAGACTCGCGCTGGGCTGTCCAGACAGGATTGTTGCAGCGTTAAATCATGTGCATCTCTGAATTGATTTAGTTGCTGTTAGTGTCCTCCTGCAGGGTCGCGGATGAATAAAGTGCTATCCATTTTAGCTTTGTGTTGAGCTCTGCATTTACTTGATCTTTTTCTTTCCATCAGCTTTCTGTTTTAAAACCATATGAATCATCCTAATGCTTCTCCTTTCTTCCTTTAATATTTCATCTTGCTATAATAACCTCTGGCGTTATTCCTACTTCAAAGTCTTCAATTGATTGTGTGGGTTTATTTTGAGAACAATGTAACGTAGCTTTGTTTTTTTTTGTTTTTTTTTAATCATCAGTAGCTGTTTCCATCTACCTGTTTTTATGCACATTTTTGAATATTGCATAAAAAATGCTCGATGGAAACAAAAAGATGTGTATACATTTTGAAAATGCTCCTAAAATGTATGCACGCAACTGAGAGTCAGGACCTCGGTTTAACATCTCATCCGAAATTCACTATACTGGGGCATTAGGTCTGACACAGACTGCAGGTTGATCGCCCCCTGCTGGCCTCACTAATACCACTACCAACAACAACCTAGTTTTCCCATGTTCTCCCATCCAGTTACTGACCAGGCTCAGCCCTGCTCATCTTCAGTGAGTAAACGGTCTTGGGCTGCAGGGTGATATGGCTGTGGCATGTAATAATGCGCACAAACATGTTTTCTACACATGCTTACTTTTTCGCATGCCTATTTTGTTAAATAAGTACTTTAGATTTTAAAAGAAATATACATTAAACCTTATTGGCATTCAAAGTGGACAGCAAAGTAAGAGTTTCATTGTACAGTGAACCTGTTCCTTACTCTGCATGACAATAAACCCTTTGAATCCATGAGTTTCTCCTCTATTTCCAGAACCTGGGCCAAGACCATCCCGGGCAAGGTGGAGTTTTTCTCCAGCGAGGGCTCTGACACCACCATCCCCATCCCCATTGTGGCTCTGCAGAACGTGGACGACTCATACCCTCCGCAGAAGAAGTCCTTCATGATGCTCAAATACATGCATGACCACTATTTGGACCAGTTCGAGTGGTTCATGCGAGCTGACGACGACGTCTACATCAAAAGCGAAAAGCTGGAGAGTTTCCTAAGGAGTCTCAACAGCAGCGAGGCCATCTTTCTGGGCCAGACGGGCATGGGAGCCCGCGACGAGCTGGGCAAACTGGCGCTGGAGCCGGGGGAGAACTTCTGCATGGGCGGCCCTGGTGTGATTATGAGCCGCGAGGTGCTGCGCAGGGTGGTTCCCCACATCCGCCAGTGTCTGCAGGAGATGTACACCACCCATGAGGACGTGGAGGTGGGGCGATGCGTGCGCAGATTCGCCGGAGTGCAGTGCGTCTGGTCCTATGAGGTAAGAGCTGATTGAGTTTTGTTTTGTTTGCTGGGCGTAACGTAGGGCTGCACAATATTTGGTTTCTGCAATGTATGTAATGGCAAAGACTATAGACATGTCACTCGTGTAGTTTCGAATGGGGAAAAGTATAAGGGTCAATATGGCGAATGAAGCCCTGCCTTCTAGTATAGCCAATCATTGCTTGCTATAAACTGATGATTCTCCGGGGGAGGGGTTTGGGTTTTTATGAGTTTCTGCAGATTTTGTGTGATTCACACGTTTAGAAATGAAACTAAAGAGACCGTTGTTGTTTCATTTTATTGGTGATTCCTAATATGAAATTTAATCTGATGGCTGATTTATACTTCTGTCGAGTGATCGGCGTGACCCACAACGCCTGCCTTGCGCGTAGTCGTGCATTTATACTTCTGCGTGCTGTTTGTGTTGCTCTGCAATGACTCTTCCGAACCGCTAGCTGCCAGTAGGTTTTTATATTCCTCTGTGTCAAGTTTCTTCGTGGGTGTTTTGTTTTTCTGAATGCTACCTTAATGTACAAGTAGCTAAAACTCGCTCATTCAGAGGTGGCAACCGGGGGACGTGCAACAACTTTAATCATGAGGTAAACACAAAACAAAAGTTTCCAACTGGAGCTCCTTCGCGGGACTCCACACTCTTAAACACTTGCTCCATCAGTCTCTTGGCTCTCGGCCCCGCCCACACTCAGCAGAGCTACCAAGCCGACCAATCACAGAACTTGTGATGTGTGATGTGATACATTTTTTGAGAGGTGCGCATCAGCGTTGGCGTCAGCCACGGTGAGGGTTGCGAAGGGTGCATCGGATCATACACGTGCGCTTGACCAAAGACTATAGAATACACAAGACATGTCACTTGTATAGTTTTGAATGGGGAAAAGTGTAACGGTCAATATGGCGCCGGCTACTAGTACAGAAGCCAATCATCGATCGCTATAGACTGGCGTTTCTTAGCTCAGACCAGACGTGCTTTTTACGACAGTTTGGTGGTCAACAAACACACTGGAATCTCAACAAATACTTGCTTCACAGACATAAGAAATATACCATACGCGTGCGATTGACGCAGAAGTATAAGCTTGGCAAACAATTTTAGAGAATTTGATGTTTTCCCATTCAAACTGAATGCCCGAGCAACTTGACCGAGAGGCGTTTCAAATATGGCCGCCGAGTGAAATGACTTGCCTTAAAGGGACCTTGGTTATAGTCACATTACAGGAAGTTCAATGTTGAGTCTGGATTATAGTTGATCAGAAGCAGCAGTTCAGATCACATGAGATTTGTCACTGTGAAGTCTAAGGCACAATCCCAATTCTACCCCTTAGCCCTTCCCCTTACCCCTACCCCTCATTTTGCGCGTTCACGTGAAGCGGTAGGGGTGTCCCAATTCTATTTAGCTTGAAGGCGTAGGGCTAAGGGGAAGGGCTAGATACCCCTTGAAGCGGAGATTTTTCAGCACCACACTCGAAACCAAGGGATAAGAAAATTTCCCAGAATACACCATCTACAACGACAGCATAGGTGAAGAGATGCACAAATTATTGTTATTTTTTTGTCATTTATTACAAATTTTTACAATAAACAAGCATATACATTATAAACAATACATTCATAACGGCATTCGTGTTTTACTGTCATGCTTTTTTTTTTTTTAAAAACCGCTAAATTTCACTATCTATAATCCCTAATAATAACTCCTGTATAGCAGACCCACAACATTCTGTCACTCGATGACACTCGAATACCCAGTCAGTAAAGTCTATTGGCTGGAAATGACCTTTTTACAGTGTCTGCTATAATGTTAATGTTGTTTTTGTGTGTTTACATAGATGAATATGGCCACGGTGTAAATACACAGCACAGGTATGATCTTATTGCCACATTATATCGTTATGATAACATGATATGGTTGCCTTCAGTGATTTCCTGAAGATAAATACCAAAAAATAACGCAACTGGAATAACTACAGCAGTCGCGATCGTCTGATCTCATATGAAGTAAGAGACCGCGATGACATATGATGACGTGTGCAGGTATTGAAGTGCTGTCCCATTTCTTAGGGGTAAATTTTGAAGCCCTTCCCCTTCACACTCTGTTTCAAGGCCAAGGGGAAGGGGTAGGGGTACAAAAATAGAATTGGGATTGGGCCTAACTATAATAGAGTAAATAGGTGCGTTCCAAATCACATACACTGTCAAAAATGCAGGGTTCCACACAATTCATCCATGCTGTCCCAACACAAATCAGTCACGACGATCAGCTGGTTTGTCTATAAGCTGCCATACAAGCGATCCGCTGGTGAATCGCAGCTTTAAAACGCTCCAGTGTCCCTGAATCTGTGGTTACACTCAGTAAACAGCGGTGAGTTCGGTGAACTGATGACCTTCACGGCCAATTACAGTCATTTCTGTTGAGTACTTGAACACAATGGCAAATCAGCGCTGTTTAAGAACGCGCTCGAATTTTCGCGGGAAATGAACGTTTTTAAAATTTCAGTATCGATTGCTACCGAATTCCAGTATCGTGACAAACCTATAATATGTGTGTGTTTTGTATATATGTTGGAGTATATGTAATATAAATCCATACATAAAATCAAAACTAGTGGTTAGTGCGTTGACACATGCACATGCACTCACGGCGACCCCAGTTTGATTCCCGCCAGTTTGATTCCCGCCGATCCTTCCCCTCTCTCTGCTCCCCACACTTTCCTGTCAATACTCTCTACTGTCAATACTCTCTTCTGAATAGAGCTCTTCATGTCATCTGGTGAAAGTGTATTCACATCACAATATATTTAAATTACAATGTCAGGTTTTTTACAATATTGTGCAGCCCTAGCGTAATTAGCATTACACTTATTTTTTTTTGTTTTTGTTTTGGTACAGTCTTGCGTAATTAAAGGGCCAACCTGAGGTGATCACGTGACCACAGATAGAGCCTTGACATAATTATTAGTGTGGTTTATTTCCTGAAGCTCAGGCTCAAGCTTTATAATGCATATTGTTGGAAAAAATCGGCCTCTTTATTGAACTCTCAGAGCTGCAATTTTCAGGGTACTGAAATTATAGGTTGGAAGCGAAGTGGAGAATGGCTGCGCTCTTTGCACCATCAAAACTGCTTGACTGCTTTGATCCTTCAAAGGATTTTTTTTCCCCGATACCTGAGCAGGTTTTCCTGGACAATAGTGGAACTGTAGCTGTAGATTAGCTGTTTTTTCAGAGCCGTAATGGAGTGACTCAGAGGATGTGAAGCGCTCGACGATGGCTTTTTGAAAGGGTGACCTCTGACCTCGGACAGATGAGTCATCGTCATCATATCGCCAATAGATGAAGTTCATCATACTGTACTGTTATGTGCCATTCCTCCATTTATTTAGTCTTTCTGTGAGCTGCTGAGAACTTTTGAAGACATCAGAATCAATATTATGAAACCGAACATTTCATATAAATCACAAAATTATTATTTTTTGTTCCCACAAAGACGTTTAAAGTGATAGTGCACCAAAAAGACAATTACCGGTTTATTTGCTTGAGTAAGCTAACAGGATTTTTTTTGTTATTGGGTGAACTGTCCCTTTAAGGATCATCATTATTATTTGTTGGTACATTTTTCATGATCTTCAAGTAAATTATTAAGCTCCAGTTCTCATTTAAAATTGTTGTATTTAAATTTAGCTTTTATTTTGTGCATGTTGTATAAAATGTATACAGAAATAAAAGCAAATTTTAAATACAAAGATTTGACTGTTTTACCTTTTCTTGTTACTCAAGCAAATAAACAGGAAATTATCTTTTTTTTTTTTGGTGAACTACCCCTTCAAATGTCTTTGTGGGGATAATAAATAAATAATTATGTTATTTATATGAAATGTTCGGTTTCATAATATCGAGCTAATATTATTATTTTTGTTATAATACTTTATATTAAAAAAGCTGATTCCTTTTAAGCTGATTTTTATTATTTCATAAATCATTCTATTACCAGCTAACCAACATATTATTTTAGTTAACGTAAATAAAAGCTTTAATGTAAAAAAAAAAAGATAGCAAATGTTGAGAATTGTAGTTATTAAAAATATTTAGAGTTTGTATTAATGAAGTTAATTTTACTGTTACTAATTGAAACATTATAATTCAATTAAATTCATGTTTATTTATATAGCACTTTTCACAATATAGATGGTGTCAAAGCAGCTTAACATAGTTCTAGTGAAGTCCAGATTTCAGAGTTGACCAAACTTCCTGTGTGGAAGAAGCTGGACGTCCATCGTGGATATTACAACCTAATCCGTTTATAAAATAATAATATTTTTGTTTTTATTTTATATATATTAATTTAGCATTTATTTATTTTTATATATTAATTTAGCATTTATTTATTTTTATTAATTTTTATTTATTAATTTATTAATTTTTATTTATTAATTTATTAATTTTTATTTATTAATTTATTAATTTTTATTTATTTATTTTTATTTATTTTTATTTATTTATAAATTTCATTCATTCATTCATTTTCATCTGCTTTTCCGGGGCCGGGTCGCGGGGGCAGCAGTCTTAGGAGAGAACCCCAGACTTCCCTCTCCCCAGACACTTCCTCCAGCTCCTCCAGGGGGATCCCGAGGCGTTCCCAGGCCAGCCGAGAGACATAGTCCCTCCAGCTGACTTCTCTCGATGTGGAGGAGCAGCGGCTCTACTCCGAGCTCCTCCCGGGTGACAGAGCTCCTCACCCTATCTAAAAAGGTGCGCCCTGCCACCCTGCGAAGGAAACTCATTTCGGTCGCTTGTATCCAAGATCTTGTCCTTTCGGTCATGACCCAAAGCTCATGACCATAGGTGAGAGTAGGAACGTAAATAGACCGGTAAATCGAGAGCTTTGCCTTTCGGCTCAGCTCTTTCTTCACCACAACGGACCGGTACATCGACCGCATTACTGCTGCCGCTGCACCAATCCGCCTGTCAATCTCACGTTCCATCCTTCCCTCACTCGTGAACAAAACCCCAAGATACTTGAACTCCTCCACCTGGGGTAAGGACTTTCCTCCAACCTGGAGATGAGTCTAAGATGAAGAAGATTTATTTTTATTAATTAATTTATTTTTATTAATTAATTAATTAATTAATAAATTAATTAATTTATTTTTATTAATTAATTTATTATTTATATTTTATATAGATATAGAGAGAGAAATTTATTTATATTAATTTATATTTATTTATTGTTTACATTTATAAATCTTTTCTATATACTATGAAGTGAAGTGAAGTGAAGTGAAGTGTAGTGTGGCCAAGTATGGTGTCCCATACTTGGAATTTGTGCTCTGCATTTAACCCATCCAAGTGCACACACACAGTTAGTGAACACACACATACCGTGAACACACACCCGGAGCAGTGGGCAGCCATGCTGCGGCGCCCGGGGAGCAGTTGGGGGGGAACGGTGCCTTGCTCAAGGGACTCACCTCAGTCGTGGTATTGAGGGTGGTGGAGAGTGCTGGTCATTCACTCCCCCCACCCCCAATTCCCGCTGATACCGAGTATCGAACCAGCAACCTTCGGATCACGAGTCCAACACTCTAACCACCAGGCCACGACTGCCCTTTATTCATTTATTAGTGATTTAAATATATATATATATTAGTACATTTTGTGCAATAGAGTAAAAAAATACAGTATTGCATTATTAAAACCATTATTTGCCACCAAAATGTCATGGTCCTGAAAAGTTTTCATGCAAAAATATGATCTAATAATTAGATTTTGTGTAGAAATGTGAGCTGGACGTATTTCTCCTAAATCATCAGGCGTTTATGATGGAAAATAGAAAAGGAAATGGTAGCAGATTATCGGTGTGGATCTTTCTGTTCCAGTTCTGTTTTATCTGGATTTCCTCCTTTTCATTTGAGTTCAGGTAGATGACATGAAGCGTCGCTTTTCCATTTTCTGCTCCTTTTGAGAAATCTTCAGAAGCCTCTGCGTATGGTTTAGTCTACCAAGCCCATCCGTCAAGGCAAGATTTCCTCTTTTCCATCTGCAGCAGATAAAGGAGCCACATGCACCATTCGTCTCCGTAAATGTGACATCGCTTTTCACAAATTTTGCAAAACGGAAAAATTAAAGGGTTGGAAAGTTATCAGAGGTGCTCCATGAATCTTTTTTTGGGGGCTTGTGGAATTGGAACCTCTGAGTCTTTTACGAGTGTCCCGCGTGACTGGGACTGCTGGGATTTTAATTCTCATTTGATGTGTGCTTTAATTACAGCCGTGCAGGATTAGTTTGAGACGGCACAGCTGGGCAACCTGCTATTAATGTGGCAGCATTTTGCCTCTGGCTCTTTATGGAAACGGCCGAGACCTACTGTGCTGCAAGTCTCCACAGGCCTCGGAAAGTGACCTCCAAACGCCAGCCTTAAATACTGATATTATTATTAAGCATTTTGTTTGTTTGTAGTCGGTTTTGTCTGTGACTCATCTGACCTCCGCTTTGGTTGTTGCTAGAAGCTGCGGCCGTGGTTTATATTATCGATTAATATCACTCATTTATCACTTTAAATATTAATGTTAATGTAATTTAAAATTATATTTATAATGACTTCAAAACTTAAATTACAGTAATATTTAAGCATAAATAAAAATAAAAAAAAGAAAATTATATTGTATAATTTGGCATTTTTTTTATCATTTTGAATAAACCAACAACTCGTGCTCACCATGGCTGCATTTATTATTTCAGTATTAATATTATTATTTATTATTATTAGTAGTAGTATTATTCATATATTTATTATTATTATCATTATTATTATTATTATATTTATTTATTATTATTATTATTATTATTATTAGTAGTAGTAGTAGTAGTAGTAGTAGTATTATTATTATTAATATATTTATTAATTATTATTATTAATATATTTATTAATTATTATTATTAGATTTATTTATTAACTATTATTATTAATAATTAATAATAATAATAATTATTATTATTGCCAGTGACAATTTATTATTTGTTAAATGCATTATTATTATTATTATTATTATTATTATTATTATTATTGGGCGACGAGGTGGCGCAGTGGTTAGCACTGTCGCCTCACAGCAAGAAGGTCACTGGTTCGAGCCCCGGCTGGGTCAGTTGGCATTTCTGTGTGGAGTTTGCATGTTCTCCCTGTGTTGGCGTGGGTTTCCTCCGGGTGCTCCGGTTTCCCCCACAGTCCAAAGACATGCGCTATAGGTGAATGGGGTAAGCTAAATTGTCCGTAGTGTATGTATGTGTGTATGAATGAGTGTGTATGGGTGTATGGGGAAGGGCATCCGCTGTGTAAAACATATGCTGGATAAGTTGGCGGTTCATTCCGCTGTGGCGACCCCAGATTAATAAAGGGACTAAGCCGAAAAGAAAATGTATAATAAAGAAACAAATCCAACTCCATAGACTACAACCCATTGCACATTCTTTGTCAAACTTGCCTCTGATTATATCTCTGAAAGCACATTGTACGTTCATCTTGATAACTTTTAATAAACATGTAAAAAAAAAAATAATAATAATCTTAAAAATCAATTTTTCCGAGCTTGTCATTGACCGTAGTCTGCGTTTTTGTTCAGCAGGGCTGTTTCTGCTAATCTTTACAGCAATTATATTGTCACAGATGTTCCCTCTGAATGACGTGTGGGACTTCAGCTCACAAATTACAACCGAAAGAAGAGCCGTCTTTAGTTATCCTCAACAAATGTGCCAATTAGGAGCGTTGTAAAGTGCTAGTTTGCTCCATTGAAACAGCCTTCGGCAAGAACAATGCAAGACGTTTCTCGCACGTCGCGTCCAACAGCGTTTTTGTCTCACGTCATGTGACTCTGAGTGATCGTTCACATTCTGATTGATATTGACAAGCCATTCTTTAGCTGTTATTTAGTTGTCAGCCCATCTGTTTGTTCTGAAACCGGCCGTAAATGGCGATTTGCAAAGAAAGGAAAGCTGAAAGCCAATATTGGGCTCCGCATTTTTCCCCCCATCTGCGCCTTGATTTATGACTCCTGTGTCACTGAAGTGTCAGTATATTTATTTGGTCTGTTCCTGGTCTCTTTGGAATGGTCTCAAAATTGTGGTTGGTAAAGCCAGGGATGTTTTAGGGATTAATACAATGGGCTAATTAATACTTGTATTGATCAGGGAATGCAATGAATTGATCGGTTTCTGTTTTTGTTTCACATAAATGCAGTTCTTTTAAATGTTGTGTTCATCAAAAGAATATTTAAAGGTCCAGTGAAATTGAAAGGACGTTTTTTAGATGTTAGTATCAGTATGTTAGTCTTAAGGATATCTATTAAGGGAGTGTGGTACTAAACAATTACAAAATTTGCATTAGAAGATCGAAGATAGATAAAACCGATATAAACATGTAAAGCTATTGTAGTTTGTCACTTCCGCCTTAATGGATCAACGGCTTTTTTTACGTCACCTCATACTTTAGTTTTTCATCAAGTCTTCTGACCAATCAAATGCTCTCTAGTCTTTGACATGCCCCATCCCCTTTCAGACGCTTCTCATTTGATGTGCTTGAGCTCAACCACTCTCACTGGCAGAGATGAGATAAAACAAAATGCTATTGGCTGTTTTTTTTTTTTGTTGTTGTTTTTTGTAAGGGGAGGAGCTACTCTGCCCAGCCCACTCATCGTAATTCAGTAAAGGTTACATCAAACACTGAATAAAAAAAGGACTTCACATAACCTTTAGTGTATAATCATTGTTTTCAGCATTGATGATGATAATAATGTTTCTTGGGCTGCAAATCAGCTGATCAGAATGATTTCTCAAAGATCACGTGACACTGAAGACTGGAGTAAAATTGAGATTTTCATTCATTTCTATTGGCTGGAGCAGCCCAAAGAGAGGAAAATGACAACAGCCAATCAGAGTCAGAATATCTGCGGAGGTTTTCACTCGTTCATAGTGTTTTAAAGACTAAATGTTTGAATTAGACCTGAGGAATATCATTTGCCTGTTGATTTTAAGTTCATTGCATAAATGATTTAAAAACAGAAGCAATAAAAACAGTATTTTTCTAGTGAAATGTTATATCGTAAGAAATATTGTTCTCTCAACACTCAACAACAATATCCCATATTTTCCCAGTATCGTGATTACAGCATCGACCAAAATAATCGTGATTAGGATTTTCTTTTTTCCATAATTCAGGGTGTCTGCGGGGTCTTAAAATGTCTTAAATTTCAAAAATGACATTTTAGGCCTTTAAAAATTCTTCAATTCCCTGAAATATGGTGTTATGGGTCTTCAATCATTTTAAACAGGTCTTAATTTACTTTGTCCATGTAAAGCTACTCAATGGGTAAAACCAACGATCTAAAAAAAACAACGTTTAATAATAATAATAATAATAATTCCTTTTTATATAGCACTTTTCTGTGCTTCACACATTTTTGGGGGGAATCTCCTCATCCACCACCAGTGTGACGCAACGGCAGCCCTTTTGCGCCAGACCGCACACCAGCTGATTGGTGGAGAGGAGACAGAGTGATGAAGCCAATTATGATATGAGGATGGTTATTAGGCCATGATGAACAGAGGCAGGTGGGCAAATTTGGCCAGGATGCCGGGGTTAAACCCCTACTCCTTTTCAAAGGACATCCTGGGATTTTTAACGACCACAGAGAGTCAGGACCTCGGTTTAACATCTCAACCGAAAGATGGCGCTCACTGAGCAGTATAGAGTACCCATCAATATACTGGAGCGTCAGGACCCACACAGACCACAGGTTGAGCGCCCCTGCTAACACCACTTCCGGCAGCAACCTAGCTTTCCCATGTGGTCTCCCATCCAGGTGATGGATGACCATGTGAGAGTTGTAGAGAGCTAGCTGCCGGCAAAAGTTTAACAAAGTTAGTTTTTAAATTTTTTTTTTACTCTATTTACTCATTTGGTTTACTTATCTTTCTTACAATAACATTTGTTTATGTTTTTGGAAAATATGTGTTTGAATTTTAATGTGGCAAGTACAAATATTTTCCTCTGGCCATTAGAAAAAACCCTTAGAGTTTTTTTCCTAGAAGTCTAAAATTTCATTCATAATGGTCATAAAAACATCACTTCAGGGAAAAGGTTAATAAGTCATATGTAATACAAGTTAAAATTACTTGTAGAGTTAAGTTGATTTAACTTAAAAATTGAAGACAACCATTTAATCGTAATGGTGTGGTGAAGTGTCTCAGATACGATTCTTCTGGCTCCAGCTAAAGCCTGCAGTCATTTGGAGATTTCTCTGCATGCTGGCGTTGTGCCTCATCTTATTTGGTTCCGTTTCCTGTGTAATGATAATTGCATCTATCTGTGCGCTTTCAGTCCCGGATGCTCTCATGTATGATTCAGCTCTACGTGCAAATTCATCAGACCAGAAGTGAAACTGGTCTTGTCAAACACTCATTTTCAAGCATCACCTCTGGTGTGTCAAGGTTAGCGTTACCGCAGATAAGTGTCAGGAAGTTTGGCTGTGCTCTGTATGTTCCCGTGGTGTTGATTTCATAATTATCTGAAGGGCTGTGCAATGCAAAACAAATCAGCTGATTTTATGCAACCGTTCTAACAAACAGAAAATGAATATGGAGTACATTTGGAGGCCATGTATTGTTTTGTTTTATTTCTGTTGCATCAGTTTGTTGCCACTTATCAAGTGCATGATTAGCAATTCTAATTTTTGTTGTTGTTTTTAACAAAAAAATTAGTTTGTCACCTTTTTCACCCCTGCCAAGTTTGCATACAAACTTACCTGCATTGTTAACCGATATCTGTTTAGGGCTGTCACGATATCTATTTTTTTTGCTGGGCGATATATTGCACCCAAATTAATTGCAATAAACGATATTATTGCCACTTTATAACTTATATCATTAATAAAAAATAATACATTTTTACAACATAGTGTAATAATTCAGGTACACTGTTTCAAAGAACATTTTGTTTTTAAGAATATTTAGGTTTGAAATTGAAACATGAGAAAAATTATCTTAAAACAAATAAGTAATAATAAATAATAATTAATAATAATAATTCCTTACATTTATATAGCGCTTTTCTGGGCACTCAAAGCGCTTTACACATTGGGGGGAATCTCCTCATCCACCACCAGTGTGCAACATCCACCTGGATGACACGACGGCAGCCATATTGCGCCAGACCGCATCCAAAAGATGTCTCATCCGAAAGACGGCGCTCACTGAGCAGTATAGAGTAATAGTAGCTGTAAACAAAAAAAGTGTAAGTCTAAAGTAGACTTTTAATGCATTTCAGGTGCCATTTTTTATTTATTTTTTATAATCAGGCAGATTCCAGGACTGTTAGTTAAATGTTTGCAGCATATTTTTTAAATGCTGGTTTTTCGAGCGTGTTTAACAGCTACATCTCTTTAGCTATATAATGGTACCTGTCTGTGAGTTTGTGCCATTTCGCAATGTCACGTTTATATTTGCACTGGCAGGTAAATGCATCCGTTACAGTTAACTGTCTGGAAGACC
>CAIGQV010000818.1:31808302-31821907 GCA_903798115.1 Danio jaintianensis | reverse complement strand
TTTATTTATTTATTTATTTATTTATTATTTTACTTCATTTTTATTATTTTTGTCTGAATTGTGTTTTTAAATTTAAATTATTTATTTATTAGTGATTAACAATTTTTTATTGGTTCTTAGACAGATTACATAGTAAAATACAGAATACAACACTGAAAAGAGCCAACATTTTACCCTGTTAAAAAACCCACCCCAGGCTGCTCCCTAGTATGCCATATGGGTCATTAAAATCCTGACTTGGCTAACATAGATACAATAAAAGTCTCCATCTTTATATAACAAGAAGAAAATTAAAAGGAGGTACAAAAACAACAAAAAGGGAAAAAATTGAAACGTATCAATAACATCACTTTTATATTGTCCCAATCAGTATATTTCTCGGACATTTATTACTGTTCTATTCTTAAACAAATTAAGTACTTGGACCATTTCTTATAAAATAGGTTTAGCTTATCCATTTGCATGTAAGACATTTTTTCGAAGGCAGCTACTCTCGCCAGTTCTACTACCCATTCTTAAAAGGAAGGGGCATTTTCTGATTTCCAGCTCCTAAGAATTATTTGTCTGCCAATCAGGTTTGTACCCAGGATTTAATGTTTTTATCTTCTTTTTCATTATCTGTCCATCCACCTAGTACAAACAATCTAGAGCATAGTGAAATATGAAAATCTAAAACCAAACAGATGTAATCATGAACTCTTTTCCAGAAATCCTGAATTTTTGTACAAGACCACAGAGCGTGAACTAAATCACCATTCTCAGTCTTACATCTCCAACAAAAAGGTGTCAAACAAGTTGCTCTACAAACAAGTGTTTGCATGACTATTCAGACAAAGTAGAATAATATAATAAGAAAATATAAGTTTGCAACATCAAGCAGCAGAACGAGCCATTTTTAACGTCTAAAAATGAAAGATTCAAATGGCTGCACCCGCTCGCACGTGAAGAATAAGGTGAATAAGGCGTGTATTTTTTCCATATGGATAAAAACCCAAACCGACTTTGTGCAACAGTTTTGGGTTAAATTCATTCTTTCATTATTTTTGGACCTGCAAAAACTGTATGACTTATAAATCAACAACATAGTTTAATATTTGTTTTGTTTTTCTTAAAGGGACAGTTAACCCCAAAAATGAAAACGTTCATCAGTTACTCACACACCACTTGTTCTAAAACATGTTTAAATTTATTTTCTTTTTTTGATGAACACAAAAGAAGATATTTTGAAGAATGTTAGAAACCAGCAGCGGAATGAACCGCCAACTATTCCAGCATATGTTTTATGAAGCGGGTGCCCTTCCAACCACAACCCAGTACTGGGAAACATCCATACACGCTCATTCACACACATACACTACGGCTAATTTAGCTTCTCTAATTTACCTATAGCGCATGTCTTTGGACTGTGGGGGAAACTGGAGCACCTGGAGGAAACCCACACCAACACGGGGAGAACATGCAAACTCCACACAGAAATGCCAACTGACCCAGCCAGGGCTCGGACCAGAGACCTTCTTGCTGTGAGGCAACAGTGCTAACCATTGAGTCACCGTGCCGCCTCAGTGAAACAATTAAAGAGATGAATTGTTTTGGATCTGTGAATGTTCCACAATAAGAACCATGAATGAGTTTGAAATGATTGGTAGCAAAACTTTTTCGCAGCAGATTTGAGTTGCACTTTAAACAACATCACAAGGCCCAAAAAATTGAGATTTCATTTTATGCCTTGGCAGCCCCTTAAACCGCTTGGTGAAGCAGGCCTCTGTTCTCTCACCTTCTCATATGTGTCACGTCGTGTGTCAATAAGACTTCAGTTTCTTTTTTTCTTTTTGCTCAGACGTCCTCAGGAAGTCAGCCTCCCACACGCATATATTCTGTTCTTCGAGCTCCAACAAACAAATGCCTGCAGTCGCGTCTATTTCTTGCCACTTGCTGAAGCCCAGAATTATACTGCCATACAGTCCTGTACTTTGTGGCCATTTTCATGGAATCTTTTTTGGAGATCTGTGCGCGATGGGTCATTATTGCACTCAGTTATAGTGTTTTTGAGGATTGGCGGCGGTGTGCAGATATGTGAAGCTGCTCTCACAAGCAAGGTTTTTTGTGCTTGCCCGCAATGTTTGTCCGCCATAATAATAAAACGATTCTTTGTGCATTTTCATGCATCGTTGTGGTGTTGTAACAATGGATGGAATTTTATTTTCCATTCGAATTTAGCATATTTGATCCAAATTCTTGCTGACTGAGTACACGGCGCTATAAGCAGGGTGCGAATTATACATTGACAATCGGCGGGGGTCTACTTTTTCTCTAATGTTGTGTAATACAGTTGAAGTCAGGCTGATTGGCGCGATTATGCATTCACAATGGTATGAACCTTTATAGGTGTGGGCAAATGAGTATTTATATTATCTATTATTTATATTATTATTAAAGATACAGATCAGACTGTCTCACTATTAAAAGGCTGACCCCCCTCATACTCTTGTTCTGACGTCCTTCAGGGTGATCGTGTTAATTAGGGGAGACAAACCCTGCTGTAATTCGCACCCTGATTATAAGACATCATTAATGTGCTCCCAATATAATCTATTTGGTTAAATTGTGAAGCAGTGTTGTTCATTTCATGAATAAAGTCAGTCATAATATTTAAAAATGTAATAATTTTCTTGTTTTCTCTTTGTTTTTGTATATTACCATATTAAGTATAAAGGTGCTTTCACATCTGTGGTTTGGTCATTTGGTTTGCACCAAGGGCAGCAAATTATACTTTGTAGCTTTTTGTTTTATTTTTCTATTATTAACAAAAACATTAAAAATGAAATCACAGCATTAGGCCATGTCCACACGAATACGTTTTCGTAAAAAAAATGCATATTTTTCTCTCCATTTTGGCCATCCGTCCACGGACAGCGTTTTAAAATAACGAAAACATATCCTTTCAACACAATCCCACGGCAATTCGTAACTTTTTGGTTTAGTGGCTAATTCTTACGACCTCATTCGTACAGTTTAGTACGATTTACTTATCCCCCAACAACGGTTGGGTTTAGGGGCGGGGTTGGGTGCCAAGCCTACCTTTTTAAAATTGTACATTTTCTTATGACTGAACTATTAGCCACTGAATTAGCCACTAAACTGACAAAACGTAAAATACTTACGTTTTCTCGTGAGATCAGGCTGATCTTTTTAGGGTTGTCATGATACTGTAATTCGATACCAATCGGTACTGAAATTTTAAAAACGTCCATTTCCTGCCAACATTTGAGCGCTGTTGAGCGCATTCTTAAACAGCGCTGATTTGCCGTTGTGTTCATGTGCTCAACAGAAATGACTGTGATTGGCCATGAATGTCATTGGTTCACCGAACTCACCGCTGATTACTGAGTGTAACCACAGATACAGGGACACTGGAGTGTTTCACGTCGATCAGCTGGTTTGTCAATAAGCTGACATATGAGCAATCTGCTGATGAATCGCGCCTTTAAAACGTCCCTGTATCTGTGGTTACACGCAGTAAACAGCGGTGAGTTCGGTGAACTGATGACCTTCACTGCCAATCACAGTTATTTCTGTTGAGCACGTGAACACAACGGCAAATCAGCGCTGTTTAAGAACACGCTCAACAGCGCTCAAATGTTAGCAGGAAATGCACGTTTTTAAAATTTCATTACTGTTTGGTATCGAATTCCAGTATCGTGACAACTCTAGATCTTTTTGACAACACTGTCCAAAGTGAATATTTTTATGTTGCTATAATGTATTTTATACATTAAACAGGTTTCAACTACATTTAAGTTATACAAAGTTTAACTTAATGGTTTTAGTCAGTTTGATTGTTTGATTGCAAGTTAAAATTACTAGAAAAGTTAATTTGATTCAACAAAAAAACAAGAATTTTCTTAGTGTAGTTGACCTCAACAGCACCCTGAAAATGTAGCCAATCATATTACACATTCCTGATGATTTGAAGCACGGAGCTTGATTTGATTTGTCCAATAAAATTTGCACTATTATCTATTCATAGCTTTGCTCTCATCCTGAAGATTTCAGTGGTTCATTCTGGGTCTCTTAGGTCATTCACACAGTCTCTAATGGGTTTTTCCCCCCAAGTCGTGACCTTTTATTATTTACCCTTTAATTAGCTTTTACCAACTCTTAATGGCATCTTTCCTCAGCCATGCATCTTTGTATGTTTTTAATTTGCCTGCCTAATGAGTGTGATTTAAACGTGCAGGTCTTCAGGTTTATAATGAAATCGTCGAGGTGTCTCTTTCTCCCTCAAAATTCAACTTCTTTGAGTTCTTCTCAGTGGACTGCTGCGTATGTGGCAAACCTCATGTATTTTCAGACATCCTGTGGCCGCTGGACTGATGCATGTGTTATTCTGTCGCTCCCGAGCAGGATGCTAAAATTATAGCTGCAATGAGCAAATAAATGTTTACTAGCTCCATTTAAAAATAAATACAAACAGAGGTTAAAGGGGGTTTTGCTGGTGCATGAAAGCCAGCGAGCCTGAAACGCTCCTTCTGTGGAGCAGCAGCCGTAAATATCTCTCCAGCTGTTTGCGCGCAGATACCATTGCACAAGTAATTGGCAATTGTGCGCTGTGCTTTATCAGTCCTATTGCTTACCATTTCAGTCTCTGTCTTACTCACAAACGGCTTCCAAGACTCTGGCTCTTTGAGTGAATAAAGCTCTGTGTTGTTTTGTGAGACTTTGGTCTGTTTATTCGTGCTTCGGTTTGCTTGGGATTTTAAAGTAGTGTTCATGTTTTTTTTGTTTTTTTCTTCATCGTCTTGCACAATATCAAAATGATTGAAATACTGCTAACATGAATATCGTGATTCATACATATTGCAGCAGTTTAATACAAAAGTATTTTTCGGTGTATTTGAAATGCGTATATGTCTAGTGCTGTTTAACAATGAGGTGTCACATCCATAACGACAATGAGGTGTCACGTCCATAACGACACTTTTTCCTCATAATTGCTAAAATATCAAATAAAATAAAATCAATTATGTTTGTTCTATAGAGAGACAAATCTTATCCTTTTGATTAGCATGATTTCTTTTGGGTTGTGCAGTTTAATTCTCAGAATTTCTACTAAGCATGTTGTATACTGCAAACTCGCATACTTTTTTGGTCACATCCATAACGCATGCTTATTTCCCTCATTTAAAGAACAAAACATGTTTATAGATTGATATTTTTCTGATCCCATAACTGTGGTCAGTTGTTTTGGAAAATATAAACATATGTTTCAATATAATGTTAACATTGACTTTCCCTGTGAGTTTATGTTTTGAGTTTTTACAGCAAATGTCACATCCATAACGCTAGAACTGCTTGTGTATATAAAAAAATATATGTTTTGTAGACGATTGGTCACGATTTATCGGTTAAGCAGAGTGGACATGCTATAGATAGATGGATAGATAGATAGATAGATAGATAGATAGATAGATAGATAGATAGATTTTTCTGATCAGATTAATTTTTTATTTTTATTTTTTTTATACACAAACACTTATTTAACAACATATTTTACATGCTAATTTGCACATAACAGCTGCCATATAACGTTGTATATAGTAATATACCTGTACATACACTTGTGAATTTGTATATTTGCATTCACTACAACTTTTATTTTTAAACTATATTTATTATCTGTTTTTTGTCCTGTCTCTGTAATTCTGCTGCACTGTAGAAGCTCTGTCACCAAAACAAATTCCTCGTATGTGTGAACATACCTGGCAATAAAGCTCTTTCTGATTCAGATAGATAGATAGATAGATAGATATTTCATGTATTTATCGAAAATGTTTTTTTCTATTTAAAACATTCATATATAACAAGAATATTTATATATGTACATTCATAGTAATGTATAATTAAGTATCCGTGTATATGTGGGCATTTATTTGTACGTAATGTACACAATACAGATATTATGTAAATACACTTTTTTTTAAATTGTGTACACAATTGGTCACAATTTATGGTGGACATGCTGGTTTTATTGTCCAAAAATCTGTAACGAATGCATGTTGAAATATGACTAAGAAATCAAGCCATGGTAGCAAAGCAATATGACAGTAAAGCATTGATTAACTTGACTCTCAAGTTTAAAGTGTTTTTGTTTTCCTGATGCTGATACTACATTTTGTTATTTATTTTTTTCAGTAAAACATGACTGTTCACTTTTTATAGTGATGCCCCCCCTCCATGAAATATGTATGAAACATCTATGTTGGTTATATGTACTTTTGAATATCATATTGCATATCGAATGGTTCGAGCCTCGGCTGGGTCAGTTGGCATTTCTGTGTGGAGTTTGCATGTTCTACCAGTGTTCGCGTGGGTTTCCTCCGGGTGCTCCAGTTTCTCCCACAAGTCCAAAGACATGCGCTATAGGTAAATTTGGTAGGCTAAATTGTCCGTAGTGTATGTGTGTGAATGAGTGTATGGGTGTTTCCCAGTGATGGGTTGCAGCTGGAAGGGCATCTGCTGCGTAAAACATGTGCTGGATAAGTTGGCGGTTCATTCCACTGTGGCGACCCCAGATTAAAAAAGGGACTAAGCCAAAAAGAAATTGAATGAATGAATGAATATGCGATATTTCGTTAATGTGATATTCTATATCACATTTTCATTCAATATCAAACAGTCCTAATCTGGATGTGATCCAAGTCATTTATTGTCAGCTATCTGCAAATTCCAAGCTGAATTTATTTGTATTTTTCTTGATACATTAAAATTGATTAGTAATTTTAACCTATAATCAGTCAAAAATGGCCTAATGATACTGATGTATGAAATCGTCTTGTTGCGACGTCCCTACTTTGAAGTTTGATTTCTTATTATATTTTAATTTTAATCCCTCAAAACACTTCTGATTGAGCTCTGTTAACTGGATTACCCCCTCAGTCCATTCCTAATTGGGTATTTTCGATAATCTGTCAAATACCAGCGATCAAAAACATTTGGCTCAGGAGATTAATTTAATTTAGTCAGGAAAATATGAACGCTTGGGTTAGCAGATCTGTAATCCTGTTAAGCTTTTGTTTATATCATTGTATGCACTTGTAGTTTTAATTTAATTTCTTTTGCAAATACCATTTTGAGTATATACTTTTTAAAATAGTAAAAGAAATAGTCCTTTTCATGTGGTATTAAATTCAAGTCAGGTTTACTTGTATAGCGCTTTTCACAATACTTATTCCAAAGCAGCTTTACAAAGATATGTTTTTAATCTAGTTTCAAACTGAGAAAGTGTCTCTGAGCCTCTGACATTATCAAGGAGGCTTTTCTAGAGTTTAGGAACCATATATGAAAACGCTTGACCTCCTTTAGTGGACTTTGCTATTCTGGGTACTACCAGAATAGCCCTAAGTTTATAGGTAATAAGCAATATTTTATATATATATATATATAATATCCTTGACATTTCAAATTCCTCAGGGAGTATTTTGTTTTTCTTTTTCTTTTTTACGTGAACATCTACGCACTGAAGCAGCCCTGTTTTTACCCCCTCGGACTCTGCCGGACACTCTCCAGACATTTTGTGAGCTTTTAAGTACTGTGTCTTCTCATCCGTGGGATTATTATCATCTTTCAGTCCTTTATCATTCCATTGCGAAACTGAATGAAGCCATTTTTTATCTCTTACACACTCTCAGCAGTTTCTCTCTTTGTCTGTGTCTCTGTTCTTCATTTGTACATTATCAATCCCCATCAGTAATTGCAAGTATTACTCTTTCATGCTGTTATCTTTCCACCACACCTTTTGCTTATGAATGTCACTATTTGATTACAGTAATTCTTGGAAGCTAATGACCATGCTTTAAAGTCAACATGGAATCAAATGAGTTCTGTTTACTTTAAGAATACACATTGCACAACGTGTGATGTCTTGATAGTCTTCATTTATAAAACAAATAAATTGCTTTGCTTGTTGTATGACTTTAATTTTAACCTTGTGTGTAATGCAGATGCTCAGCAAGACTGCATTTGTGTAATTAGAAGTACAACAGCAATCTAAACCGCAAAATGCGGTTAGTTATAACATTTTTAATTTAAAATGTTTTCAATTTGAAAATATTTCTTCAGTCTTGAGTGTAAAGCGATTCTTCAGGAATCATTTGAATATGCTAATTTGATTATCATGAAACATTATAAATGGCTTGACTTTACTTTCGATTACTTTTAAGTAGGGCTGTGCAATATGACAATATATATTGTATGGACAAAAGCATGGTGGGAAATTTGCATTAAAGTGCAATGTGGACATTTTAGCTATAATTTTGTTGGTCCTGTAATTATTAATTCATAAAATGTTTTGCATTTAGTCAATATTTATTTTATATTTCTACATTCTTAATCAAACATTTGCCCTGAAGTTCTGAGTGAAAAAAATAATCGCCTATGAATGAGTACATTTTGAGTATATACTTTTTAAAAGTTTTTAAAAAATAGTTATTTCCGTGTGGTATTAAGTTCAAGTCAAGTTTACTTGTATAGCATTTTTCATAATAATTATCGTTTCAAAGCAGCTTCACAAAAGGTGCACTAAAAAGAGGTTTTTAATCTAGTTTTAAACTGAGAAAGTGTCTTTGAGCCTCTGACATTATCAGGGAGGATGTTCCAGAGTTTAGGAGCCATATATGAGAACGCTTGACCTCCTTTAGTGGACTTTGCTATTCTGGGTACTACCAGAAGCCCTGAGTTTATAGGTAATAAGCAATATTTTATGATCAATACGGAACTTAACAGGCAGCCAGTGTAAGGAAGATGAAATTGGGGTGATATGATTGTGTTTTTGTGACCTGGTAAAAACTCTGGCAGCTGCATTTTGCACTAATTGAAGTTTATTAATAGTGGATGTATTATATATCTATAAGTATCTATAAGAATATATCTACTAAAATCTGTGGATTTCTGTGCATACGTATTCCGTGTGGACCTACAGATAACCCAGCTTTTAATTTATCCGGGATTTAGGATTACCAAGTTAACATTTTAAAGTTTGAAAAGCACTATTGAGTAAAAAATGCATTTTTTTTTTTTTACATAAGGTCTGACCTCAAGCTATTGAATGCATTTGTATGCAAGTATATAGTTTACCCAAGTGGCGTTGTTTGTTTTATATTAAAAAAAGCACAAAAGAATCATTTGCTTTGACCTTAAGTAGTTTTACTACATATAGATGGCGTAAAGCAGGATTTGTATGCCACAGTAAGTGTTGGGATGGTGCTCTGCGAGGCTTGAGTGGAGTTTTTGTGGTTTGCCATTTCCATGCCAACCCTCCAAAAACATGCCAAAGTACAGCTACCAAAGTAAAGCCACAGCATCTGTTTCCTACAGGTCTGACACGCGGCTCCTCCCTCAGAGAGATGCCATCGCACCCGCGCTATCTTTATAAGTGTCTCTCTGTCTCTTTCTGCCCTCTATGTTTTAGAGAAACTCTCCAACAAGAGCGCCTTTGTAGCACTGGCTCGCTGCTATTTTTACCTCCCCAGTGCACTTCTCTTTTAACCACTGCTCTTATTCAATTAGTTTGAGGGTTTTTGTGTTCTTCACTGTAATCTTTAAGGGCGACGGAGGAAGCGCATGTACACACAGTCATCAGCTGACTGCCACATTATGCTATTTTAAAGCTAATTTAAAGGTCTCCTGTTGTAGTTTAACTTTATTAATGCTGCAGAAATATGTGATTTGAGATATTGTGATAATGAAATTTCTTGCTATTCAACATTTCCTTAGAGAAACGCTGTTTGTTTTAAATCATTTACTCATGTAATGATCTTACTAAAATGAACAGATGAGGTTTTTTGTTTTTTTTCTGATTAAATAAAATTTTGCCAACACCAAAAAACTCCAGGATTTAGACTTCAAAACACTATGAATGAGTGAAAACCTTAGCAGATACTTTGATTATTATTGGCTGTTGTCATTTTTCTCTACCATTAGTATTTATTTTCAGTTCCAGGTTCACCTTTTGGTCTGCACTAGCCAATAGCAGAACAGCACCCTACTGGGGAGGTGGGTCTAAAGATGGCAAGACCTCATCTGATTGGTCAAATTTGAATAAACAGTCTATGCACATGATACATCAATTCTTGGCACATAAAATACTTTTTTTCTACAATATGGATATTGCATGGATTATTATTCTAATAATAATGATAATTTTTGGATATACTTGTTCAGCTCTAGTTTAATATCCATAATATCTCAAAATATCCATTACAGCATCTGCTTTATGAAACCGTTTGGACAAGAATCCAATCTTTATTACTCCACCTTTCCAAGAGTCTACTCTGATTGGTTAAAGATTAGCCCAGTCTGTTGTTTGTCACTTTGTTCCAGTGCAGAAAACAGCATCATGTTACATTACATTAACTAAACTAAACTTCATCTGTGAAAACTGGACTGAAGCAGTTTTAATTTACTAGAACTTCATCTTCGTTAAGCTGCTTTGACACAATCTACATTGTAAAAGCGCTATAGAAATAAAGATGAATTTAATAATGTCAACATAGACCAAGCTCATCCAGGATCAGCTACAACTACAGTATAGACCTTGTTTGCAGACAGCCAACCAGAAAACCATACTCTGTTATTATATGCTGTTCATATTGACTACCAGTGTTGACTGAATATCAGTTTTAGTAAATTTTGTTCACACCCATTTTGATACCTTGGAAGTCTAAGTGTGCTTTTCTCTGGAATCAAAAGTACTTTTGGGTGTTTACAAGACCTTGGCTTGCATGTCGGGTTTTTAACAAGTATAGGGTGTCATCTGTTTGCAAAACTGCCTAGAGCACAGTGTGCTGGTAAAAACTAGCCTAGATCACCATCAGCTGGTAAATATTGGCCTAGAGCGCCGTCAGCAGGTAAAAACTAGCCTAGAGTACCGTCTGCTTGTAAAAAACTAGCCTAAAGCATGTCTGCTGGTAAAAACTAAACTCAGAATTGATTCAAGAAGATAGCCTGTACCAGTCTGTAAACAACTTGTTTCTGCTCTAAAGTTGGCCATTTTAACATTGGAGTCTATGGAAATTTGCTCTGTTTTGGAGCCAGCCCCCAGTGGCCAGTCGATGAATTGCAGTATTAGTCACTTCTGTATTAGCTTCATGAGTTCCTTACATATACCACTTAAAACTAAAATAATTAATAAAGTTAGGAATGGTTTAAGCGAATTACAAGTGCGTTTGTTGTGAGCGGTGTTTACATTAATCTCATGGCATAAAATCCAACACTCATTTAAGTGTACGGTTAAAAAATTAACCTAGAGTGCCATCTGCTGTTAAAAAAAAGTAGCCTAGAGCGCCATCTGCTGTTAAATTAACCTAGAGAGCCATCTGCTGTTAACAAAAACTAGCCTAGAGCACCATCTGCTGTTAAATTAACCTAGAGTGCCATCTGCTGTAACGTAACCTAGAGTGCCATTTGCTGTTAAAAAGAAAGTAGCCTAGAGCGCCATCTGCTGTTAAATTAGCCTAGAGCGCCATCTGCTGTTAAATTAACCTAGAGCGCCATCTGCTGTTAAAAAAACTAGCCTAGAGCACCATCTGCTGTAACATAACCTAGAGTGCCATTTGCTGTTAAAAAAAAAGTAGCTCAGAGCGCCATCTGCTGGTCAATTAACCTAGAGTGCCATCTGCTGTAACTTAGCCACGAGTGTCATCTGTGGTTAAAACTAGCCTAGAGCACCATCTGTGGTTAAAAGCTGTTTGCTGTTAAAAACTAGCATAGAGCGGCATCTGCTGTTAAAAACTAGCCTAGAAGGATGTCTGCTGGTATAACTAGCCTAGAGCGCCATCTGCTGTTAAAACTAGCCTAGAGCAACGTCTGCTGTTAAAACTAGCCTAGAGTGCAGCCTGCTGGTATAAAAAAAACTAGCCTAGTGTGCCATCTGCTGTTTAAAAATAACCTAGAGCGCCATCTGCTGGTAAAAAACTAGCCTAGAGCGCCATCTGCTGTTTAAAAACAACCTAGAGTGCCGTCTGCTGGTAAAAAAAAAATAGCCTAGAGCGACGTCCGCTGTCAAAAACTAGCCTAAAGCGCCGTCTGCTGTTAAAAACTAGCCTAGAGCGTAATCTGCTGTTAAAAAAGTAGCCTAGAGCACCATCTGCTGTTATAAACTAAGCTCAAAAAATTGATTCAAGAGAGGATAGTGATTAATTTTGAAAATCACATAATCGATTTTTCGCCAAAGCTCTATTGCAAATAGGGCAAAACATGAAGTCCCTTTCTTTCTATAAGGCACTTTATACAATGCATAGTTTCAAACCAGAACATTTCAGAATCAGTTATGAAAACATCCTCATATTCCCTACAGAACGCGGTAGTGTCGTTTGTCAGCTTGACTCCGTTTAATGTTGATTCAGTTCAGATCAATAACCGTGTCAAACAGAGGCACAGTCTGTTTCACAGTAGCTGAAGAATGTCATGATCTAGAGATTGCGCCCTCTTTAAATCCCCAAACGCAGCATCTCCTCTGTGTTTTGTCCTGCTGTGTGCACAGTTTGCATCCTTCAGGAATGCTGGAGGAACTGACCTGCATGCTCACTGAAGACTGATCTCCTCATGCTTTAAAATCCCTCAACGTGAGCCTTAAACCCTCAGTTATACACTCGGATGTTTGTTGCTGAACTCCGTCTACCTTTCAGGACACTGGCCTGTTATTGGGGACTTGAGTGAATGGGTTCTGTGTAGATTTGGATGTGTTTTTCATTAGCTGGAAGTCATGTATGCTTTCCTTTGCAACTGATGGTATGCATGTGTAGCAATGGTTCATGTAATTTAGCCGTTTTGAGTTTGCAAGAGACTTGGGTAACATATGTCGATGTAATATTATTCGTTTTAAACTTAATATTTGGGTCTTGCCGAAATACTGGGTTAAGAGGAAGTGACAGCAATGTTGAAAGTCGACCACAGACTGCAGATATTATCATTTAAAGGCTGCAGTGTTTGGTTATGGCCTCTTCCTGTAATGAGACAGATCTTTGTTTAAATTATTTTATTACTCCTTTAATAATTAAATGTAAGTTATGAAAAATTGAGAGATTTATTATATCTCATTAATTCAATAGAATTATTTATTACTGTTTTAATTAAATTGTTTTTTTTGAAACAGGAAGCGTCAGCAATGTTTACAGACAACCACAGACTGTAGATATTATCATTTTTATACTGAAGTGTTTTCTTAAAAAAAAAAGTTTAAAGAAATTAATTCAATTATAGTTTCCAAAAATATGTCTTTAAATATTTGTTTACAAATTTTTTTTTGTTTTTAAAAAAAAAAAGTATTTACTTGTTTGTGAACACGTATTTCTTAAGATTTTAAGTAATAAAAAAAAATTCTTTATTTATTTAAAAATATAAATAAAAATATATAAATAGTTTTTATATATAATTTATTATGCATATTTATTAAACATTTATTTGCTACATATTTAAATTTAGTAATCTCTCTCTCTCTCTCTCTCTCTCTCTCTCTCTATATATATATATATATATATATATATATATATATATATATATATATATGTATATATGTATGTGTATATGTATATATGTATGTGTATATGT
>CAIGQV010000818.1:31791362-31803302 GCA_903798115.1 Danio jaintianensis | reverse complement strand
TCCGCTGCGTAAAACATATGCTGGATAAGTTGGCGGTTCATTCCGACTGAAGTCAAAAGTGGAGCTAATCTAATAAAGTAACTTACAACAATGGTTTCAAAGTACACCCAAGTTTATATCTTAGGAAAAAAATATTAAATAAAAGAAAAAAAGAGAAAAAAAATCAAGACAAACAAAAAAATGTTGAAATGTTGCAGTTTGTAAATTATTTCGCAATATTTTGCTTGAATTTAAATGTATTCTCTTTCTATTTCTAAAGATATTCCGTGACTAAAATATTATTTCAATAAATATATCTGTTTAATAAATATGTTTTGTTCAAATCCACCTAAATACATTACCTATATTCATTGAGAAATGGGTAAAAATATTTATTTTCAAAATGTGGTGTACTCATTTATGCTGAGCACTGTATATAACTTTAGAATTTTTATTGTTTACTTTATTTTTCACTTACTTAAATGCCCTTCTGACTTCTTGTGTTGATATGTATGTATGTATGTATGTATGTATGTATGTATCCTGAGCTCCTGTAAACCACCAAAAATTGTACATCGGTCACAGTCATTTCTGTTGAGCATGTGAACACAATGGCAAATCAGCCCTGTTTAAAAATGCGCTCAAATGTTACCAGGAAATGGACGTTTTTAAAATTTCAGTATCGAGTGGTACCGAACTCCTGTATTGTGACAACCCTAATATATATACAGCTAGATGGTTTATGTGCATTGTTTTAACAGTACAGAAAATAAATTAAATTTAAAACATTTATATAAAAGTATTTACAGTTTTAGATCAGATAAAGAAGACCCTTCAGTTATTTCAGAAGAATAGGACTTTCCCATATCCTATTTTCTTCTTTTAAATGAACGAATAATTAAACAAATAAATCTATTTTACTTATCATTATTTATTTGTATTTTATTTATATAATATAATCTTTTTTGAATAGACCTTTAAATGTATATGGGTTCGATGTAATTTGTTGTGGGTTGGGAGCGATACAAAAAAAAAGTTAAAAATTATTTGTACTGTATGTTTCATGTCTGATATATACAGTTCTCAGCATAAATGAGACCACCACTTTTGAAAATTGATTTGTTTTTTAATCCATTTCTCAGTGAATATAGCCAATAATTGTTGTTGGTTTTAAAGAAAGCAGTTTTATTAATCAGTTATAGTCGAACATCTTTAGAAATAAAAGTATTCTGCATTTAAATTCAAACGAGTTATCGCAAAAACAAAATTGAATTGAATTTTGATATTTTTTTATGTTTTTTTTTTAAATGTTTTTTTATTTAATATTTTTCTCAACATTAATTTGGGTGTACTCATTTTTGGACTGTGATCTTCAGTTTATTATTATTATTCTTTTTTGTTGTTAGATTAGTTCAAGTTTTGTCTTTGGTACTGACTAATCTAATGTGTATATGCACACATATATTATTGTAAAGCATCCTATAGAAAATATGGATTTAAGAGAGATCTGTGAGGGTGTACTCATTTATGCTAAGCACTGTATGTTCAATAAAAAACATATTTAAAGTATTTATAACTAAGCGTCAAGAGTACCGTAACCGTAAGAGTACCGAATTGTTTGACCAAAAGAAAACAGATATCAACTGATGTGCTAGCCATTTAAGTTGGAAATGGCTTGAGTTTGGGAAGAAAAGAAAAGCAGGAGATGCTGATGTCAGCACATGTCTCTGCTCTCTCTGTGTTTAGTGAGACAAACAGGCTGAAAACGGAGTGCTCCCAGACACACACACACACACACACACACACCCTCTCTTCCTCTTTTAGCATTTATCCAGCAGGTCTTTCAGCCCGTGCCGGCGGCAGCGCATGGGAACCGTTAGCATGCACCATTTGTTTCCAGTCTGTCGGGTTCAGTCGGTGCAAACATTTACAAGCGTTAAAAGGAATATTTCACCCAGATATTGAATTGTCATTTCCTCACACTTATGTCATCCCAAACCCATATGACTGCTTTTCATCAAGCACATGGAGGATTTCTGAAGATGGCATTGAATGTAGATTAAAGCTTTCAAGCTTCACAACGCATGTAAAAACATCACATACAAATCAGCGCAGGATATATTCTGTGGTTTCAGAAGTCATGTGAAGGATTTGAGTGAGAAATTGTAACTAAAATTGTTCAATTTGTTTAAATTAGTTTTGTGAAAAGATTACTCATGTAATCAGTTACACAAATCATTTACATGTAGTCATTTAGCAGTCATTTTTTTGGTCCAAAGCGACTTGCAATTGAGGAGGCATTCAGTGATTCAACAAGAAGAGGCAATATACTAGGCATGGGCCGGTATCGGATTCTGACGGGATGATAACCTTGGAAAAAAAAAATATCACGGTTTCACGGTATTGTGATTACTTCTCTAAAACATATTCTTTTTAAATGTCTAGGTAAAAAAACTAAAACCTTTTAACAGTAGAGAACAGTACAGTACAGTAGAGAGCAGAGATGTCAGGCTAAATAAATCAAATGAATCATTGACTTCTGCTGTCTTCATTTGTTTTAAAAACACAGATTTCTTTACAATTTAAAACAGCATCTTTGGATATCTTTTCTGCTGGAGATACTGTTGTTCATTCATTCATTTTCTTTTCGGCTTAGTCCCTTTATTAATCTGGAGTCGCCACCGCAGAATGAACCGCCAACTTATCCAGCAAATGTTTTACGCAGCAGATGCCCTTCCAGCTGCAACCCATCACTGGGAAACATCCATACACACCCATTTACACACACACACACACACTGCAGACAATTTAGCCTACCCAATTCACCTATAGCACATGTCTTTGGACTTGTGGGGGAAACCGGAGCACCCGGAGGAAACCCACGCAAACACGGGGAGAACATGCAAACTCCACACAGAAACTGACCCAGCCGGGGCTCGAACCAGCGACCTTCTTGATGTGAGGCAATTGTGCTACCCACTGCGCCACTGTGCTGCCCCGAGATACTGTTGTCTTAAAAAAACAAACAAAAAAAAAGTAAATAAAAAAATCTTACACATACCTCAGGAACGGTATAGCACAAAATCTTGGTGGTTTTAAAACCTTGACTTTTCCATACCTTGAAAACAGTTATCGTCCCATGTCTACAATATACACAAGAAGTGCTATACAAAGGAACTGTTTGTGCTCAGAGAATTAAGAGCTAGAGTAATGAGGAGTTTTTTTTTTATATAGTGGGAGAAGAGGGTTTCTGCAGGTGGTTTGTCAAACCCACTCACCTGTGTGAAGCGCACTTCATAAATGCACAATGTTTTATTTGTAATTTTTTTTGACATATGAAGTGATTGTGAGAGTGTCTGGTGCGAAACTGGTGCAAGTGTTGGGTTAAAGTGTCAGAGATGAAAGTGTTTTCGACAGGTGGTTTGTCAAGCCCACTCACCTGTGTGAGTCACACTCATGATTGCATAATGTTTTGGGGTTGTTGTTTCAATCAGTTAATCAATTAATAGCATCCCACAAAAACTTTGTATTTGCATAATATATAAGTGTGTGTTTTTATTGGGTTTATGTAGATAAACATATGCATGTACATATTTGAGTATATGGTTTTGTATTTAAAAATGTCTTAACAAAAATAAGGGGCATCACGGTGGTGCAGTGGGTAGCACGATCGCCTCACAGCAAGAAGGTCGCTAGTTCGAGCCTCGGCTGGGTCAGTTGGCATTTCTGTGTGGAGTTTGCATGTTCTCGCCGTGGGTTGGCGTGGGTTTACTCCGGGGGCTCCGGTTTCCCCCACAGTCCAAAGACATGCGCTCTAGGTGAATTGAATAAGCTAAATTGGCCGTAGTGTATGTGTGTGAATGTAATAGTGTATTGGTGTTTCCCAGTGTTGGGTTGCAGCTGGAATGGCATCCGCTGCGTGAAGCATATCCTGGAATACTTGGCGGTTCATTCCGCTGTGGCGACCCCTGATGAATAAAGGGACTAAGCCGAAAAGAAAATGAATAAATCATGGCAAAGACAAAAAAATAGTTATTAGAAGTGAGTTATTAAAGCTATCATGTTTAAAATATATTTTTTGTCTTGTATATTTTTGTATTTTATGCATTTTTAAATTGATATATAGACAATAAATATACACTATGTAAATACATAGTTTTATTTTGGATGCAATTAATCACGAATTTGACAGCACTAGTTTAAATGTTTTTCATTTTATTTAAATATTGATGAGAATAATCAATACTATTTGCGCAAAATTGCTGAAATTAACATTTGTCTGTCATGAAAGGTACCTTTAAAATGGCCGATAAAATTGATGTACTTAAGTAAAATTATTTTTTAAAATTATTTATTGACTTTACTTGAAATAAGAGAGTAAACCTGTTGATTTTAGAGCAATTAGTTGACTTTACTTTAAGTCAGTAAACCCATTGCCTTAAAATTTGTAAGTTATAATTATAAAATTAAGTTAAATCAACTTAAGTTACAGTGGGTTTACTCACTTTAGGTAGAGTCAACTAGTCGCTTTTAAGGCATCGCATGTACACTTTTAATGGCCCGTTTTCACTGAGTGGTACGGTATGGTATGGTACGGGTCGGTACGCTTTTATGCTCGTTTCCACTGTCAAAAGGTACCAAAAAGCAAACCGTACCATACCACTTTTTGGGTACCCTTTCCAAAGGGTTCCTAGCACAACAAAAGGGTACCAAAAGGTGGAGCAAACGCCAGAGTAAAGCACAAAAAAGCAAAAGAGCAAATGATTCTTTCAGCAACCTAAAATATGAACAAACATGTTTAACTATTATCATCACCTTTTGGACTATTATGAACTCGGAATGACGGAATTACTTTTTAACAGAGGTTACATGTGCTGGTGAAGATTACAGATACAGATGAGAGGTTTGCACTGACTGTAGGCTATATGTTGCGTGTTGTTTTTGAACCCAAAAAGGGCCTAAACGTATGCTGTGTGTAGTTTTTCTGTAATTGGTAACATATCGGAGACTGTAAGGATCTGTATGTGTTCATATATGTTGCGTTTATTTATTTATTTTATATAATCGCAGACGTTACAGTAGGCTATTTTGCACTATAATTGATCTGCAGTTATAAATAAATTATGTTCATAGTAATGAACATTTATACACAAGTATTTGTGTATAAAAAGCATCTGTTTTGTGAGAAGTGCTTCTCATATGACATGTGAACGACCTGTACAGCTTTACTTTGACATTTGCTCGAGTGAGAATGACATCCTCTGCAACTTTGTCGTACACCACGCCTACCAAAAGGGTACCATCGGTACCCTTTGGCAGTGGAGACACAAGCCTGATAAAGGTGACACGTACAGTACCACTCAGTGGAAACGGGTCATAAGGGAGCAGAATTTACATTAATTAAGCATGCTACATAAAAACAATACACTAATAAAAAATGCTGGGTTCCACACAATCGATTTGTGTTGGGGCAACATGAAGGAATAAAGTTAACTTATTAGTTTTTACAAACTTAAGTTGATTGAACATAAAACAATTAAGTTGTCACCAAAAAAGCCTCAAGAATTGTGTTGTTTCAGCTCATTTTAAACAAGCAGACAGCAAACGTCATTTTGACTGTATTAAGTAAAATATTAAGGTAAAAAAGGCCCTTCTAAAGCAAGGTATGGAAAATGTCACACGTAATCTCCAGTGCTATTGTGTCCGTTTGATGTTGTTGTTGTTGTTGTTGTTTACAGACTCTTTATTTGTAGGAAGTAAGTCTTTGGTGTAGTTGCCGCTTTTATTGTCAGATTTGAGCAGTTTGATATCTCGGCACACTCTCCATCTGTCCTGCTGCTTCTGCACCTGTTGCTTTTCCAAAAGAAAATTCTCCAAACTCGAGATGGAAATGTTGTCGGCCTGCCATGACTTGAGACAGCTGATCAGGATATTGCCATTTGTCCAGCTGTGAACTCGCTCTGTGTTGACTTTCTCATCTTCCTGCGTTGGTGGTATATCGGATTTGTTTTTGCGATGGCTCTTTGTGCTGCATATACAGTAGAGGTCAGAATGATTCGCCCTCCTGTGAATTTGTTGTTTTCTTTTCCAAATATTTCCTAAATGCTGTTTAACGGAGCAAGGAATTTTTCACAGTATTTCCTATAATATTTTTTCTTCTGGAGAAAGTCTTATTTGTTTTATTTCGGCTAGAATAAAAGCAGGTTTAAATTTTTTAAAAGCCATTTTAAGGTCAATATTATTAGCCCCCTTAAGCAATATTGTTTTTCGATTGTCTCCAGAACAAACCATCGTTATATAACTTTCCTAATTAACCTAGTTAAGCCTTTAGATATTTTTTAAGATACTAGTAGTCAAATATTATGTACTGTCATCATCATGGCAAAAATAAAAGAAATCAGTTAATAGAAATTTGTTATTAAAACTATTATTTTTAGAAATCTTCTCTCCGTTAAACAGAAATTGGGCAAAAAATAAACTGTAGGGCTAATAATTCTGACTTCAACTGTGTATATGTGTGTTAAAGGACGCGCGGGTGTCATCTTGCCTGCAACTGTTTAAGCTGGTCAGGGGATTAGCGAAAGCTGGGATTAGTTGTAAAGGGCAGAAAGGAAGCCGTCTGATGGTTTAGATTCACACTGGATCTCTTTTCAACCTGATCTGGAAGGGTTGTCGTTCTCCCACGAGTTGCCCTACGGAAAATCAATTCGTATTAATCATACAAAAATCATTGAAAGCATCATCATCACCGAACAGTCAGTCAGAGTTTATAGCAAAATATTTAGCATGTCTTTACTGCATAGAATTAATTAAAATAGAAATAAAATGCCATTCAAGTTGATTTTAAAAAGCATCAAAATGGTTTTGCATTTTGTGATGTTTCTTTCAGTCGATTAAAAGTCTATTTTACATTCACATATTAGCAAATGATGTTTGCATGTCCTTTACTGCATAGAATTCATCAAAAATAAAAGTTTTAAAGATTTAAAAAAAACCACCTAAATAGTTTTGCATTTTGTAATTATTTTTATTTTATTTTTTTCAGTTGAATAAAAGATGATTTTCCATTTATATATTTCATCATTGAAGATTTCTTAAAAATACTGTAAAAATCTTGTCTCATTCTCTGAACCCAATCCCGTGTCTATATTAGGGGTGCCCTTGTCGCACCCCTAATATACATACATCTAGTGGTTTATTTGCATTGTTGACTGCTTTAACTCTACAGATAAAAACTAAATAAATAAATATATTATAGAAAAGTATCACAAGATCTGCAAGGGAGCAAAGCCTCAGAAAACAGGAGCCCAACTCAGATTACCACTAAATCTAATGTGTCTCTTTGCTCGCAGCAGAAATACACAGCAATACTAATCGCCCTGTGAGCCGCCCACTTTTCTGCATCGCCCTCCCGCCGAGGTCACTGCCATTCCAGGCCCAAAGCTGACTTTATTTTCAAGTCCTTTTTTTCCATCATGCACAACAAACAGTTGGAACAAAGAGACCCAAGAGAGTGCCTGCTTCAGTCTGGTCGCAGCTGGAGGTGGCCTTGCAAAAAAAAAATCTGCACAGCGCAGTCAAAATTAATTCGGACCAGGTGAAAACGTCCATTTGTTAGGGATTAAAACTTTGTTGTGCCGCTGAGCCCGGTCTCTACCCACACTGGCTGAGCAAACAGCTTAAAGTATTACTTCTATTTTTCTAGCATGAAGATATATATGTTGAGCGTTTACTTTGGATTCTCCATTTAATTTTTCCGCTAAAACCGCTTGCCTCAGATGTGCCGCACTGTCATGATTTCAGAAGCGTCTCATCGAGGACATACCGTCCCGTATCTCTGGAAGATTCACTGGAAGAGGCTTTATTTCTACTTTAGTTTAACAGTGCAGAGAGACATTGCCAAGTTGCTTATCTCATCTCAGTAGTCTACTATCTGCAATGGCGTCTTTCCCTGGTAAAAGCATGTGAGTTTGGTGAAGGCGACGTGTCCTGGCACCTCTGTGGGCATATTCCTGACACATCCCAGCCATGGCCTCATTTCTCCTGTCCGCCACTGAAAACGCCCCCTTTTTTCCGTGTCTAGCTGGCAATTTTCAGCTTATTACACACAGAAAAGAGAAGAAATGCCTTCCAGCTCTGCAAGAAATGCCCTACTTCCCCATATAACACTTTTATTTGCAGGTGATTTCATTCACTTGGCTGTGGTAGAGAAAATCTTGCTTAAGTAAAAGTATGGTTACTTGCCAAGAAATGTAGTGCAAGTAGAGTAAAAAGAGTAAAGCTTCTCAAACTTTGAGTAAAAAAAGTAGCCCTTCTAAAAGTACTCAGGTAGTGAGAAGTAAATATTCACTCAGAAAGTGAAACATCAGTTGTTTGTTCAAGCTACTTATTTAAAATGAGCTGAAACAACACAATTCTTGGGTTTTTGGGGGACAACTTAATTGTTTTATGTTCAATCCACTTAAATTGGTTAAAAACTAATAAGTTAACCTATTTCCTTCATGTTGTCCCAACACAAATCGATTGTGGAACCCAGCATTTTTTACAGTGTTGGGCTGTGAAAATTATTCTACCTTATAAACGTATTATTATTATTATTATTATTATTATTATTATTATTATTATTACTATTCCACTTAATGTAGCTTACATCAGTGCCATTTTCTTTTATGGGTGTTTCTAAGTGTAAAGGCTGATTTATATTTCTGCGTCAGGCCAAAGTCCCTTTAAGGCAAGAAATTTCACTTGGCAGCCATCTTTGAAACGCCTCTTGGGCAGTATGCTCAGGCATTCTGTCTGAATGGGGAAACATCAAATTCTCCAAAACTGTTTGCCAAGCTTACGATTACATTTCATATTTGGAATCGCCAATAAAATGAAACAACAACTGTCTCATAAGTTTCATTTCTAAACGTCCGAATCAAACTAAATCGGCATATTTTCAGATTGCCCAAGCTAATGCGCATGCGCATTTGAAAAGAACGAGATCACGACACCAACCTTATTTATGGCTGTGTTACACATTATCATCCTCTGGATAATGCTTCGTCAGATCACGCTGCTCTTCTGAAGTAATCCACAACTTGGTCTTGATGGCGAATCTCCTCTAGAAATGACAGCGACTCATTGTTTACACGTTTGTGGGCGTTTGAGTAGTTGCTGTCATGTGATGTGCATTTGACAGGACGGACTGTACCTCATGTTTGTTTCATACAGATTACAAAACTAAAACCATTTGTTTTCAGGTGTAGATGGTTCATTTAAAAGCACAGATTTCAAGCTTTATTTTGATTATTTCTTATACATGTGGAGCAAGTTTTCGCTGAGATTCCAGTGTGTTTGTTGACCTCCAAACTGTCGTAAAAACACATGTCTGGTCCAAGCGTTCCCCCTGGAGAAACGTCAGTCTATAGCGATCGATGATTGGCTCCTGTACTAGTAGGCGGCGCCATATTGACCGGTACACTTTTCCCCATTCAAAACTATACAAGTGACATGTCTTGTGTATTCTATAGTCTTTGGTCAAGCGAACGCGTATGATCCGATGCAGCCTTCGTGTGGACGCATAGCCCTCGGCGTGGCTGACGCCAACGCTGACGCGCACCTCTCAAAAAATGTAATTACATGTTGTGACGACGCGTATTGCAAGCTCTGCGATTTGGTCGGCTTGGTAGCGGTGATGAGTGTGGCGGTGCCAAGAGCCGCGCAAACCCGTTAGAACAAGTGTTTACAAGTGTCGAGTCCCGTGAAGGAGCTCCAGTTGGAAACAAAAAACAAAACACCTTTGAAGAAACTTGACACAGAGGAAGATAAAAACCTACTGCCAGCTAGTGTTTCAGAAGTGTTATTGCAGAGCAACACAAACAGCATGCAGAAGTATAAATGCATGAGTGAGCGCAAGTCATGTGTCGTGGGTCACGCCGATCACTCGACACAGAAGTATAAACCAGCCTTAAGTTGAATCATTTGTCATTTGTGGACTATGAATTTAAAACGAAAGATTAATTTAATGTGAGAACACACTTTAGTAATATATACATCTACTTTATAATAAGCTGACAGATAGCTGGTTGATGTGTTTATACGTGAAGTGAAATCAGTTTAAGCTAAGAGGCAAAAATCTGGATATGTTAACGCTCGGGTTATGCACTTTTAACCCTAAAAAAACAATATACGAGCGTCCAGTAGGTGGCGCTGCAAATCAAGTTAGAATTACACTAATAGAGTACATTCAGTTTGTTTGAAAACGAAAACATTCTGTAGTGCACTTACTGATTAAAGCCGTGAATTTGACCATGCAAAATTCTTTCGTGCAGCGCAGCGAAAAGGGGCGGGATAAAACAAGATGATTAGGCAGTGAAGCTAATGATTGCTCCATATTTTACATTTTCTGTACAGAGAGGTCACGTTTTGAACTTTTTTTTTGGTCTCATGCAATCACGCGATGCGATTTCGCAGGTCAGAGTTTAGCAAGATTGAACTTCGGAACGCAGCAACATGCGAAACTTGTCGCATGAGCTTTCGTTTCCAGTCTGCAGCATTCACATGGTATGAGTTAGGGCTGCACAATATATCGTTTCAGCCTCGATATCGCGATGTGTGCATCCGCAATAGAAACATGGCAGGATCTGCAATGTCGAATCAGGATTATAGTTGACTAGGACTTAAAAACACACGATTGTGGAGTTTAACCCTAAAGTTACCAAAAAATGTTATCATTTGCATGTGTTTTAAGGGAACAATCTTCTACTTTTTTTTAAATTATTATTATTATATTTAAAAAAAAATTCTCATACAATCGTGATTTCGTTGCCAAGACATGTCGTGGCTCACATAGGCCGTGGTTTGTGTGCTGATGGGTTGATTGTGTTAAACTGGGCCGTTTGAGTTTTGGCCCAGTTCCCTGTGCTGCACCATCTGCTTGAGCATCTATAGCAGTGGTCTTGACTTTACCCGAGAATACTGCACTGATTCAATTACCGCTGATTGACACCGCCGTGCTCGCATTGTGATGGAAGTTTTGTGAGCTTGTTATTGATAAGCTGTCTGTTTGCTGAATAATGTAATGCTGGGTCACGGGTCCATCATGTTTCTGCATGCACAAAAAGCTACAAGGGCTCCCACATGATTGAAATGTCATTCAGCTATATCCCCTGTGCATTGGTAAAAATGTTGAATAAACTCATTTTGCAACATTATGATTAGTTGGTTAGCGAGAAGCAATGCATGTGACTTTGAAACAACATTATTTCCATGGAGGGATAAAGACAAAATTATTAGCCCTCCTGTGAAATTAATACTTCCAAAATTTCCTAGGAGGATGCACAATTTCACTGTTTTCATTCATTCATTTTCCTTCAGCTTAGTCCCTTTATTCGTCAGGGGTCGCCACAGCGGAATGAACCGCCAACTTATCCAGCATATGTTTTACACAGCGGATGCCCTTCCAGCTGCAACCCAGTACTGGGAAACATCCATACACACTCATACACTTCGGCCAATTTAGTTTATTCAATTCACCTATAGCGCATGTGTTTGAACTGTGGGGGAAACCGGAGCACCTGGAGGAAATCTACGCCAACACGGGGAGAACATGCAAACACCACACAGAAATTCACTGTTTTCCTATTTTCTATATATAAATAATTGTGTAGAGAAAGGCTTATTTGGTTTGGAATAAATAAATAAATATATATATTCAATTTTATTAGCCCCTTAAGACATGTTGTCCAACGACTTGCCTAATGAACAGAACTTGCCTAGTGGACTAATTAACCTAGTCTAGCCTTTAAATTCGCACTTTACCATAATACTAGTGTCTTAATTATGTACAGTGGCTTGGGTAATATTTGAAAGAATTAATTTCGCTGGAGGCCTCATCATATTTTTCGTCAACAGTATGTATGCATTGTTTTTGTTTATTCATAGATTTTTTTACTGGTATTTGTTAATATGAATAAT
>CAIGQV010000818.1:31728323-31742040 GCA_903798115.1 Danio jaintianensis | reverse complement strand
GTGTGTGTGTGTGTGTGTGTGTGTGTGTGTGTGTGTGTGCTGCCCTGCTATAAAAGGAGAAGCACTGTGAATTCACTTCTTGTTCGTCTCTGAATTATGCAACAGATTAAACACCTGTTCATGAAGCCCATTGAGAGTGTCTGCTGGAAACATGACATTTCATAGGCGTTTTAATGAAAATGTGTGTCTGCAATATTAGAGCGAAATAAGGCTCTTTTAAAAAAACAAACAAATGACTTTTATGAGCTGGTTCTTTTTAGTGAATCAAACAGCTGAATCAGTTTGGTCAGATTCATAAACTGGACTCTTATGAGCTGGTTCCTTTTATTGAATCAGAATCAAACAGCTCAAACTCTTTGGTCAGCTTCATAAATTGATGAGTCTTATGAGCTGGTTCCTTTTAGTGAATCAAAAAGCTGATCTAGTTTGGTCAGATTCATAAGCTTGACTCTTATGGACTGCTTCCTTTTAGTGAATCAGAATCGAACAGCTGAATCAGTTTGATCAGAATCATAAACTTGACTCTTATGAGCTGTTTTTTTTTTATTGAATCAGAATCAAACAGCTGAAACAGTTTGGTTTGATTCATAAACCAATGAATCTTATGAGCTTGTTCATTGTAGTGAATCAAAAGCAACTTGGATCCTTTCAGTGAATCAGATTCATTTAGCTGATTCTGTTCGGACAGATTCATAAACATGACTTTTATGAGTTGGTTCCTTTCAGTGAATCAGAATTAAACAGCTGAACCAGTTTGATCAAGTTCATAAACGGATGAATCTTATGAGCTTGTTCTTCTCAGTGAATCAAAGCCAAGCAGCTTGGTTCCTTTCAATGAATCACAATCGAACAGCTAATTTAGTTTGGACAGATTCATTAACATGACTTTTATGAGCCTGTTCTTTTGAGTGAATCAGAATCATACAGCTGAATCAGTTTGATCAGATTCATAACAAAAATTACTCTTATGAACTGGTATTTTTCAGTGAATCGGAATCAAAGGGCTGAGCCAATTTGGTCAGATTCATAAACAAATGACTCGTATGAACTCAGTCTTTTCATTGAATCAGAATCAAATAGCTGAATTAGTTTAATCAGATTCCTAATCGAATGACTCTAATGAGCTTGTTGTTCTTAGTGAATCGAAGCCAAGCAGCTTGGTTCCTTTCAGCAAATCACAGTCAAACAGCTGATTCAGTTTGGACAGATTCATTAACATGACACTTATGATCCTGTTCTTTTTAGTGAATGAGTCATACAGCAGAACCAGTTTAGTCAGATTCATAATCAAATGACTCTTATAAGCTTGTTCCTTTCAGTGAATCAGAATCAAAGGGCTGAGCCAATTTGGTCAGATTCATAAACAAATGATTCTTATGAACTGCTTCGTTTGAATGAATTCAAATGAAACAGCTTAAATAGTTTGCTTCGATTCATGAACAAAATAACTCTTATGAACTGGTTCTTCCCTGTGAATCAAAACCAAACAGCTTAACCAGTTTAGACAGATTCTCAAACTAATGACTCTTATGAGCTTATTCTGTTCAGTGATTCAAAATCATACAGTTTATCCAATGTAGTTTAACTGATAACCTCAAAACACTGTAATTTCTGCCCTCAATATAAAAAAAAAGAGGACTGACAATATCAGCAAACTTCTACATGGTGTTTGAGGGTGACTTTTCAATCCCACAAGGTTTGATTGTAGTTTTATTTGCGCATGCGTGTGTGTGTGTGTGCTATAAAAGGAGAAGCACTGTGAATTCACTTCTCGTTCATCTCTGAATTATGCAACAGATTGTTCTGGTCAATATAGCCATGAGTCTGAAACACCTGTTCATGAAGCCCATTGAGAGCGTCTGCTGGAAAGATGACACTCTGAGCGTGTTAATGAAAATTTGTGTCTGCAATATTAGAAAGCAATATGGCTCTTGAGGCTGTGTTATATGGTTAAAGTCACTTCTGAATGGGTTTTGGCAGTGTTTCAGTGCACCACGGGCAAAACTAACAGTGTTTACCCAAGTCTGAATTGGACATGATGAGATAAAAAGGCTGTCTACTGCAAAATAATGTCAAGAAAATGCATTGTTCTGTTGACTTGAGTCTAGTGAGCGAGTGTGTCTCCTGAGAAGAGATGCAAAACGACTCTTTGGAGTCATTTAGTGTCTCAACAAATGACTCTTGAGTTTGTGCTTTCAATGAATCAGAACCACAAAGTGCAACCAGTTCTTATGAGCTTTTTTCAGTCAATCAAAAAGCAAACAGTGAATCAAAAACCAAATAGCTTCACAAATCTTTGAAGTCAGATCTTCACCAATTAAGTTGGATTTTGTAAGCAAATTGAATTTCATTGAATCAAAGCCAAACAGTTTAACAGATTTGAACAGATTCATTAACAAATGACTCTGTCTTTTAGTGAATCTGAATCAAACTGCTGAATCAGTTTAGTCAGTTTCATAACAAATGACTTGTATGAACTGATACTTTTCAGTGATTCATAATCAAAGAGCTGAGCCACTTTTGTCAGATTCATAAACAAGTGACTCTTATGAACTTGTTCATTTTATTGATTCAGAATTGAACAGCTCAGCCAGTTTGGTCAGATTCATAAACAAATGACTCTTATGAGCTTGTTCCTTTCAGTGAATCCGAATCACACAGCTGAATCAGTTTAATCAGATATATAGCCGAAATGACTCTTATGAACTGGTACTTTTCAGTGAATCAGAATCAAAGAGCTGGGCCAATTTAGTCGGATTCATAAACAAAGGACTCACATGAATGTGTTCTTTTCATTGAATCAGAATGAAACAGCTGAGCCAGATTGAACAGATTCATAAACAGATGACTCTTATGAGCTCTGTCTATTCAGTGAATCAGAATCAAACACCTGAACCAGTTTAGTCAGGTTCATAATCAAATGACACTTATGAACTGGTACTTTTCAGTGAATCAGAATCAAAGAGCTAAGCCAATTTTTTCAGATTCATAAGCAAATGTCTCTTATGAACTGATTATTTTTTGTGAATCCAAATTAAACAGCTCAAATAGTTTGCTTTGATTTGTGAACAAATGATTTGTAAAAGCTTGTTCTTCCATGTGAATCAAAAACTTTAATCAATAAGAGCATAGTTTAGCCAGTCTTATGAACTTGTTCTTTTCAGTGAATCAGAATCAAAGAGCTGAGCCAATTTTGTCGGATTCATAAACAAATGACTCTTATGAGCTTGGTCCTTTCAGTGAATCAGAAACATACAGCTGAATCAGTTTGGTCTGGTTCATAACAAAATGACTCTTATGAACTGGCACTTTAAAGTGAATCAGAATCCAAGAGCTGATCCAACTCATAAAAATCTGAGCCATACAGTTCATCTAGTCTTGTCCAACAAACAGTTACCTTTGAGTTCATTGATTCACATCTTTGTATTCAAACCTTACAGTTTAGTCCGATTCACAAACAATCGACTCTTTTGAATTGCTTCTTTTAATTGAACCTGAACCACACAGTGCAACAAGTTTAGACTGATTCACAAACAAATGACTCTAAAGAGTTGATTCTTTTAGTGAATCACTCAACAAGACTCACAAGCTGACAAGCTGAATGACTGACTCACTTTCTGAACTGCATATTGTAACTGCATAAGTCTGAAAAGAAGCATCTTTTATGTTCTTAATATTGGTTAAACTTTATAACCATAGTCATTACAGACTGGTTGTTCATGTCATAATATTGTTCAAATCATAATGTGTATTTTGAAAAACATAAAACTCATTTGTACTGCATTAGTTACATTTTATTTTATTCATAGTAAAGCCCAGCCTCTTTATTTTGTAACCAAACATCTCTCATTTGGAGTTAGCTGGTATTTTTTCTTTTTTTTTTTTCCTTTTTTCTTCGTGAATTATTACCAAAGATGTTTGTTCCTAAGAATTCCTCACCCAGCTCTGCTCTAGTGTGTGTCGGTATGTGACTTGCGCAAACACTTTAGAGGAGCATCAAACAAAGGTTAATGCGTCATATAAGGCAAGCGGAGCAGTTCCTGCGAGTTTATGGCTAAATCATACCTCTTTCTGTTTGTCGAAAGCATTTAGGCTTTGTCAGACCTGTGAGGAACAAAAGAGACGGGAGGTTATTGAATAGCGTGTCTTTGTGCTGTGGGTGTGTGGGGTTTTTCAGGCTCCCGGACAGACGTTCATTGGACTGTGATGCAGGCTGTTAAGACACCGCTGTGCAGAGTTTATTCCCTGCAATGCACAGTTCTGCAATGAAAAAAAAAAACTTGTTTTGTTTGTCTCTCTTCACACAGTTGAAGACAAAATTATTTGCCCTCCTGCGAAAATGTAATTCATTTTCAAAGTGACTTTAATGGAAAGATGTTTTTTCAACACATTTTAAACATAATGGTTTTAATCACTAATCTCTAATAATAAATTTCTTTTGTCTTTGCCAGTAGGGCTGTCAAAAAAAAAAAAAATCAAATTTCAAATCTTCGCTGAAATTATTAAAAATAGGCATTCGAATTTTTGGTGCGTCAAGAGGCACGCGACATATAACGTGGTAACCGACGTGGTTTGTTTTTGTGGTAATACTTGGAGTGTTCATAAGACATTTTATAAACGTGATGTGAATGAGCTTTTAAAAGGGGGGGGCGGGGTGTAACGAATCACGGTTGATCCGTGAGTCGTACATATCACAACCCACGGTTTGGAACACACGTGACCTGCGGATTAATACGTTTTGTTTTTTTTTACTTGTAGATTAATCCTAAATTTGTAACTATGGCAGAGAGATCACCTCTCGCGTCATTCAAATCACATGTATGAAAGCATTTAGGCTTTCCTGTAAAATATAATGATGACTGAAGAAGTCGTGGTGGGTTATTCGGGATGTGGTGGGTTTCATTAAAGGTGTTTTCTTTCAATACTTGTTTAGCCTGCATCAATGCATTCAGTGTAAGCTGCATGATTAATCATTAAAAGATCGAGATCTCAACACCCACGCAACATAAATTAAAAATGATGGTGATTTGCATATGTTTATTAATCCTTCGAATCGCTGCATTTAAATCTGTGTTTGAAAAACGCAAAAATCAAGAAAGAGATTGAGTCTTTGGTCTTTTGAGTTTGTTATAAAGTTACAAACAGTTGCAAGTCTTTTATTATATAAGAGAAATGGCCCACAGTGGCTTTTCCTATCACTGCAAACTCCATATTTATTTTATTTTTATTTTTTTGTTTGGTGCCAGTTTGACTCATTGGATGGAAATGTTGCTTTACTCGCAAATGTTTTATGCGATGTTCCAGTTTTGCGCACAAGTTAAATTTGCATCTATGGATGGAAACTTAGCTAGAGATAAATACATATGGTCTAAAAGTGAACAAGAACATGTCTATATAGTTAAGATCTATGTCAGGGCTGGTTGTAATATATTTCCACCTCTTCCTCATGTGGCATGACTGATCTGGCCTGTAAACCCCAGACTACACCTCTCCAGATTTCGTGATCCTCCATGACGAACAGGCCAGGAATGAAGAGCGGTTCTAGGACGCTCCAGTTTGCGGTCACTGACAGCCGAGAGTTAACGTGCTAAAACACAGATACAGTCAGAGCTGGAAGTTCATCTGTTCAGCAAGGGGGAAAAAAACCCCAGAAGACGGGTCATAAATCCAGTGTGATCTGTTGAGTTTATTGCGCAGCGTCTCGGCCCACCGTGAAATGTAGATGTAATGCAGTGTTGTACTGTGTTATCTCATTTCCTCGCTCTGCTTTAATGTGTCCATATTGCACTGAATGATAAATGATGGGCCATTAATGTCTGAGCTGCTCTTGCTAAGACTGAATGCGATTTTGAACAGGAGTATCAGTGGCATTTCTTTACATTTCATCTTTAATGCTTTTTCGAATTATTATTATTATTATTATTTTTATTTATTTTTTTCATAGTGGACAGGTTTGGTTTCATTACAGGACAGGGCTGAGCAATAAAAGCATGAAATTCACAATTATTTGTACGTTAATAAGCTATAAGGGAACATATGTTCTGGAATTTTTAGCATGGTAGATGAATAATTTGTGGCAATGATTAAAACCGTGTGCAATAACCGCAAGATCTTTCACTGCATTCTTCAAAAATTGACATCATCATGATTGCGCATGCATGTGAACTATAATGATCTGTTTAGTTTTGTACCTGTATCTCATGCGTTCTTTAACCGAGGACGGCTGAATTAACTGGCTCATCTTACCCCACTCTCTCCCCTCTTACCCCACTAAACTCGGCTGTGGCCATTGACCGCTCAGTGTTTTATGACTTCTAAAGCTCTTCTTGTTTGTCATTTTTCACACAGAGCTCGGCTGCTGGTTTATTGGCTTTGCCGTTCGGTGTGACCGTGCAGAACAGTATCTGATGAAAGCATAAACAGAGCCGTGCGCAAGCTCTTATACATCAGCGGCTCATATTTATTAAACAATAAGCTGCAGGAGGTGAAGCGGTACATAGTTAGACCACGGTTGAAGGCCAGTCGAGCGCTAAAATCACTGTAATGCATCGCCCTCTGTGGATTATTGCTTTTATTAAACAGTAGTTACGTGTGGATTCATTAACCTAACTCAAGGGTTTTGATTGCCAGCATGACCATAGAAATCTACGCGGATTTCACTTTTCACACACAAGTGGCACACACCAACGACCAGTTCAAAGGTAGTGTTTGCAAACTGGAAGTATAAGCACTACTTTTCCCTCGTTGAGGTAAAAGGTAAGAATGTTTATGTATCGTGCAACTTATATCCAGGAAAAAAGAGTCTCTCTGCGTCGGTGACAAGTAAATCTAATGTCATCACATGCCGCCACAAAATTAGTGGCAACGCAGCTGATAACGTGAGCTCTAGATATATAGTTGAGGACATGCTGCCGTTGTCTCTCACATTGTCCCACAACAACATTAAAATCATGTTAATTAGTGTACATTGTTTTATATTTATTTTATAGTCATTTGACAAATTAGATTTTTTTTTTTTTTTTTTTAAAGTAACGCAATAGTTGCTTTCCCTGGTAATTAGTTACTTTTATAATGATGTAACTCAGTTACTATTTGTGAGAAATAACTAGTAACTATAACTAATTACTCCTTTAAAGGAACGTGCCCAACACTCATTGTAACCCAGACTCATTGGAAATATGTGCCCAGGGATACGTTTTCGAGAACCAACAAATATGGACTGCGCCACAAAATTAGTGGCTACGCAGCTGATAACGTGAGCTCTGCTACCAAAGGAGGAGATGAAGCCACGACGTCAAAGCAAATAAAACTTCATTTTTCTCCACCGCAAACACTTATTACTCAAACAGAATTAAACTAAATAATATCTAGATATATAGTTGAGGACATGCTGCCCTTGTCTTTCACTTTAAAATAGTGTAGATTAGTGTACAACGTTTTATATTTATTTTATAGTCATTTGACAAATTAGATTTTTTTTTTTTTTTAAGTAATGCAATAGTTGCTTTCCCTGGTAATTAGTTACTTTTATAATGATGTAACTCAGTTACTATTTGTGAGAAGTAACTAGTAACTATAACTAATTACTCCTTTAAAGGAACGTGCCCAACACTGATTGTAACCCAGACTCATTGGAAATATGTGCCCAGGGATACATTTTCGAGAACCGAGAAATACGTTTTCTTGCAGTTTTTGTTTTCACAAATCCACTAGAGGATGCCATGTATATTTTTGACAATCTCAAATACGTTACTGGTGCATGATTTCTCGTGCCGATATGCACATTTATGCATATCCTAACCTCCATGAGCGAACCGTTCAGTTTGTCATCGTGCATAATTTATCAGCTTGATATTGACTGACCCACACAACCCCTTCCCTAAACACAACCCATAGTAGTGTTGTCATGATACTGGAATTCGATACCAATCTGTACTGAAATTTTAAAAATGTCCATTTCCCGCTAACATTTGAGCGCTGTTGAGCGCGTTCTTAAACAGCGCTGATTTGCCATTGTGTTCACGTGCTCAACAGAAATGACTTATTGGCCTTGAAGGTCATCAGTTCACCGAACTCACTGCTGTTTACTGAGTGTACAGGGACACTGGAGCGTTTTAAAGCCGCAAAGATCAGATGGTCTGTTTATAAGATGACATAGGAGCGATCCGCTGATGAATCAACTGATCTTCACGGTTTTAAAACACTCCAGTGTCCCTGTATCTGTGGTTACACAGGGTTGTAAGCATGTGTGAGTAATATAAAACGTTCTCATATCTTTTGCGAGTTTGTTATTTGAGATGTAGAACGCATGGAAAGCGTCCCCATAGAGAGACACTGCAGCACTGCTGAAGATTGTGGGTGTTTACAGCGGTTTGATGGATAAATATGAATTTGTAGCTAAATTGTTAGCGGTGCCAAACAGCATTTCCCGTTGTTTACATCCTTGCTACAGAATACCGTTAACGCTAGAAACTGTGCATGTAATAGATCAATTATAACAACTAAAAATACTTACAGGTTGTGGCTCACAATCCACAGCTTCTTCTATTATGGTTGGAGCTGCTCCTTCTCTGAGGAGTTTTTAGCCGAATCCACCACTGAACTGGGAGAGTGTCAAAATGCTAGCTATATATTTTTATAATTCTCTGGAACATAATTAAAATTAAACTGTAAGCACTTCTGTCTTTGTGTTGTGTCCTTTGGAAGCCCAAATACAGAAACAGAAGAGGCTCTGTGGAAATAGCAGCGTTTGGATGACATTTTAGCTTTCTCTGCTATAACATTACAGCGCCTCTGGCCACGCCCCATTGCTGCGCAGGGTGTGTGCGCGTGGTGAATGCGCGTAACCTGAAGTGTTTGTGATCGCATTAACCCAGATGTATTTTTTTTGTAGTCCCCAAACTTCGTTCACTGTAGGCTTTGCTAAGCTAACTCTGTAAAAGCCAGTGTCTCCCTTTGCATTGAACTTTGAGCATCTTACATTCAGAGATGTTGCTTATGTTCACACATCTACATTACACATCAACTAAAGTTTAAAAAATGATATCGTAGTGGACCAGTTACTAAAGCAAAAAAAGTCAAGTCTCAAAAACAAGGCTGTTCTTAAATTAGGTCTCTAATTGTAATAAAACAGGCAAAAGTCCTAACTTTAAGCTTAAATGATAAATAATTTTAAACAATCATAATAATCTTACACAATCTATCATAATCTGTATATTGCATAGTATTTTATTTTTAAAACAAGAGCAATATGACTTTTTTTTTTGGCTAGAAATAAAATCTAACTCTAGATAAGAAGTTTTTGCACTGTGACATTATGATTTTAAATGATATTCCAGTTAATGTCACTGTAAATAGGTGTGAACGTGGGCAGCTTAGTGGATCATCATATCACATTTTACAGCTGGAACAATCTGATTATGAATCTTGCATGCGCTTTGCAATACTTGGTTGCATAATTGACTGTTGCCAATGCTTTAATCCACTCAAATCAATCTTGATTTCGTAAGTTGCCATGTAATAAGTGTGAAAGTGTACAGTCATCATGAGGTTGTCATTGCAAGAAAGTGATTTTGACTGAAATAAAGGCCTCGTTCACATCACTGTTAGTTCACATGTATGAATGCGAGCTTTTAATGCATCTCTGATCATATTTTATATCTGGAGCAATGTGATTATGAATATTACATGGTGATCTGGAATAAAGTTTGTGCCGCTTAACTGGATAATTGACTGTTGCCAATGTTTTAATCAATATTTCATCTTCATGAAGCCACTGAGTAATAAGCATAAAATGTACAATCATTTGGTTGTTGTCGCAAAATAAACTGATTTAAGGCAACAAGAGCGTAAAAGAATTTACTGAATTTTATAAGCTGCCATATGTCATTACTGAAAAAAAAAAAAAAACCCCATAAAATTTACGACGAAAAATCAGCAGCTGAGGTTACCAGAATTGTACCGTTAAATATACAGTAGAAATTGTAAAATAGATTTCCAAATTGTACAGTAAACAACCATATTTTATTCATTTACATTGTATTTATTTAATTTTTCATATCAAAAATAATTCAAACACATTTATATGAGCTGATCTGCTCTTGTTGCCTTAAATCAGTTTATTTTGCTGTCGTCCAAGCTCATGGGAGTCATACACAATATTAATTATTTTTCCACTGCACCATGACTTTATATTCTGTACAATATTTCTGTTAAGTGACAAGACTTTTGTCTAAGCAAAGTCAGACCTTACTTTCCTAATTAAAAATCAAGGCATGATCATATTTTATTATGGTAAAATAAGCGTAATCTAGAGGCCTTTCATAGAAGCCTTTCATATAATGTTGTTCCCAAAACTTGGATAGGCGACAAGGCTTTTGTCAGGTAGTGTATGTATCTCTGCTTGTAATTTGCTTCATTTATGTTATGCAGATGCAGTCCCCTTCAAAATCATCCCAATCAATCTAAAATTATTAGTTAAGTTATCTTGTGAAATATCGCAATGTAAATCGCAGAAAATCTAAATATCGCTACATACGTTTTTTCCAATATCGTGCAACCCTAGTGTATATACACCTCATCTATTGAGTCTCTGCCTCTGCATAACTGTAATATAGGCTTTTCCTTCAGCGCTGGTCCAATCTAACTCCAAATCACTGGAATAAAAGAAATCCATTCGCCCCGTCCGCCGACAGAACGTACACTTAGGCTGGCACTTTTTGTCTTTGGGTAATTGAGTTACAAAGCTCTTGAATTTGCAATAAGCCGCACTGTTCCTCTGCGGGACGGTGTGCTGAAACAAACCCCTGAAAATTCAGATTTCATGCATGGAGGCTGCAGAGGGAACCCTAAATCTAATAGACTGACATAAGGAAAAAAACACAGCTTTGGAAAGTCTATGAATAGAGGAAATTCCACATCAACACTAGTCGAAAACTGAACCGCAAAGTAGGACAGGAAGTAGAGGGAGAACAGTAGCGACCCAGCGGTGTCCAAAAGCAGACCGTAATTAGAAAACGAGTAAAGAAAATAGACGTCGAGTGTCTGGTGTGGATTTCAAAGCAGCAGCAGCACATGAAAAAGGCCAGATTCATAGTGAAAAAACAGAGAATAGCAAAGAATAGGTGGCACAGTGGGTAGCGCTGTCGACTCGCAGCAAGAAGGCCGCTGGTTCAAGCCTCGGCTGGGTCAGTTGGCATTTCTGTGTGGAGTTTGCATGTTCTCCCCGTGTTCGCGTGGGTTTCCTCCGGGTGCTCCGGTTTCCCCCACAAGTCCAAAGACATGTGCTATAGGTGAATTGGGTAAGCTAAATTGTCCGTAGTGTATGTATGTGAATAAGAGTGTATGGGTGTTTCCAAGTGATGGGTTGCAGCTGGAAGGGCATCCGCTGGCGGTTCATTCCACTGTGGCGACCCCAGATTAATAAAGGGACTAAGCCGAAAAGAAAATGGATGAATGAAAATGCTAGATATGGTTGTATTTTGCATATAGAAAATGGTGACCATTAACGTTTATTAAAAATGTATTTGAATGATTTTGTTAGCCATCGTTAGAGGCTTTATTTACAGAAGGTGCATGAAGACAATGCAAGTAAATGGGAGTACCAGAAAAAAAAGTAGTAAAATGAAGGGGTTTAACAGTATACAGGTAGAGAAATAGAAAACAAAGCTGTACGTTCTTCATTGTGTAATTTATTAAATACAATTAATCTTCGTTAAAGCTACAAACATATTAATTCCTTGTGCCCAAATGCTTTAAACTGGCTTAAAATGTTCACACGAGCTTTAAAAACACAAGCAATTGATAAACGTTCACTTTATTATGGTTGAACTGAAATGACGACTGTGTGTTTTGAGCTGTTGTATCTGCTGAACTGTAACCCTGACTCCACTATTGCATATTCCCACATTGCGATATCGATGCTAAAAGGCAAGTTTATTTCTATAGCAGATTTTATACACAATGGTAATTTAAAGTGCTTTACATCAGTGGTCCTCAACCACCAGGCTGCGGACCGGTACCGGTCCATGGATGAATTGGTGCCATGCTGCACAAGAAATCATTAATTATTTCCGTTTTATTTATTATGAGTCTAAATGATCTTTTATTTTGAAAAATCTTTTATTTTGAAACATGACCATATTCTCTCGCTTACATCTCAGTCACTTAAGCAGCAAAATGAATAAGAAACAGACGTCTTTGGAAAGTTTCTTTGCTAAGGGGAAAAGGCTTAGTAAAGGACCCAAGAACTGCGAAGGAATAGATCCGCAACCCATTTGTCAAAAAATCAGGTGAATCCAGCAAGTCTGTGCAAGAAGATCATCTGCTGGAGATCGCAAATGATGGCGGCCTTCTAGGGGCCGTTCACATATCGCATCTTTTCTAGAGTTCGCACAAGTTTGTTATTTCCAATGAAGGTGCGAGGCTTGTGCCCGTGGGCGGCGTGACGCGCTTGCACCTTCCTGACGCGCCCAGTTGAATGAATGCCGTGAGGAGTGCACCGTGAGTCACGGGACAAGAACTGACCATTCAGCTTGTATGGAATATACACATTCCGGTAGACTAATTATCTCAGACAAACACAGAGCACCCAAACACTGCAGTGCTTTGTAATTTTCTCTGTAAATAAAACTTGTATCAGAGTGACAGCTTGTCATCCTCTGAGAAAACGGTTGATGGTCGCCTAGCAACCCCCCAGTCTGCTGTAAAATTGTTGAACATTGACCGGTCCGCGGTGATAAAAAGGTTGAGGACCACTGCTTTACATAAACAAGAATAAAAGAAACAAGTAATAAACTGCAAAAATATACTGCAAAATAAACTGATTTAAGGCAAGAAGAGCAGATCAGCTCATGCAAATGTGTTTCAATGTCGGTACAGATTGATTTAAAGCATTTTTGCAGAATGTTAGTGATGTACAGTATTATGTGCAGTAGTGAACATCTGCTGTAAAGCTCACAGTCATGACTCCGCTTCAGACCAGAGGCATTTCTCCATGTGTGTGAACAGCTTTAGATCATGAGTTTTCTAGTAGTAGTTGTTGTGGATCATGTCCAGCTGTTTGGCTTCCTATCAGTACAGGATGCTGATCCTCCTGTTATCAGTGTGTTGAACTGAGTCTCAGAGTGGCTGATTCACACCCGCCTGCACTTTAACTGACCATATAATGCTTTCCATACGTGTCTGTGTGTGTACGTTCAAGTGTGTGCGTGTTCAATGTGAGTAATTGTAAGAGTGTGTTTCTGTTGTTGTGTGTACGTGTATGTGTGTGTGTGTGTGTGTGAATGACTATGTGTAAGATTGTCTCTGTAGTTGTGGTTGTGTGCGTGCGTGTGTGTGCCTCTGTTGTTGTGGTGTGTGTGTGTATGTAGCTGTGTACTGTATAAGTTTGTGTAAGAGTGTGACTGTTGTGTGTGTGTGTAAGAGTGTGTTTAAGAGCGTGTGTGTGATTGTGTATGGAACTGTACTGTATGAGTTTGTGAAAGATTGTGTGTGTGTGTGTGTGTGCGTGCGTGTGTGAGAGAGTGTGTTTATGCGTCCGTCTCTGTTGTTCTGAGTGTGTGTGAGTGGTGTGGGAGAGAGAGAGTGTGTGTGTGTTTGTGTCCGTCTATGAGTGAGAGTCAATGTGTAAGAGTGTGTCTGCGTGTTGTGGTTGTGTATGTGAGTGTCTCTGTGAGAGTATGTATAAAGTCTGTGTGTGTGTGTGTGTGTGTGTGTG